>JAGFNQ010007456.1:0-177917 GCA_024364735.1 Boesenbergia rotunda
TAGACCTGAAGTCACCATAGTTCCCTACATAAGGAGTTATGTACTTTGGTTTCGTCAAACGTCACCCGTAACTGGGTGGACTATAAAGGCGATTACTGGGTATGTAACAATTATGCGGAGGGATGTGAGTGATGTAGATGGGATCTATCCCTCCTATATGACGGGAGAGATATCATAGTCTTGATAGAGTAAGATCACTAAGTGCATGGCCATGGCCCAAATAAGGCAATATGAGATATTGAGCTTATTTGATTATAGTGAGTCCACTTAGAGTTCAAGACACATAGATTGATTGGAGGATGACACGGTCTATGCTTCATATAAGATCAATCTAGATATCGACGATAGAAGGACATTGTCACATATTATGAAAGTCATAATTAGTAGTCACATTGGTGATGTTGAATCTCAACATTCTTGTAACTTGGGTAGCAATGATGTGTTGCTAGATACCGCTCATTGCTTATGTTTCTAAGAGGTTAGAAGCATTGCCAACGTTACAAGAACCTATAGGGTCACACGCAAAGAACAAATAGATGGAGAAAAAAAATGAAGTCAAGTTTGACTTGGCTAAATATGGAAAGTCCATAAAAGGCAAGTTTGACTTGACCCAAATCCAAATCAAGTTTGACTTGACTTGGTTCTACTTCAAGTTAGACTTGACATGGGAGAAGAAATGGAGTCAAGTTTGACTTGACTAAATATGGAAAGTCCATAAAAGGCAAGTTTGACTTGACCCAAATCCAAATCAAGTTTGACTTGACTTGGTTCCACTTCAAGTTAGACTTGACATGGGAGAAGAAATGGAGTCAAGTTTGACTTGACTAAATATGGAAATTCCACAAAAGGTAAGTTTGACTTGACCAAAAGGCCACCTCACCTTGACTTGACCAAGTGATGACTTGGCTTGGTTTCCCCCCCATTTGAATTTGAATTCAAATTGAAAGGGGGTTAAGGAAGGCACCTAATGGCCATTAGTGGCCATTATGGCCGGCCATTAATGGCCATTAATGGCCATTAAGTGGCCGGCCACCATGGGTGAACAAAAGGTGGTTTTGTTTCATTTTTCCTCTAAGTGTGTCTTCTATTCTTCCTCTCCAATTGTTGGAGTTCTTCTTCTTCTTCTCCTCTTGGCCGAATCCTACAAGGTGCTAGCACACCTAAAGGATTTCCTCCATCTACTTTTGTTCGCGTGGATACTTCTAGAGGGACAGCACTTGACCTCCTAGAGATTCGACATCCAAAAGGAGCGAACGGGATTAAACGGGGCACGCATCAAAGGTAAAATGTTTATCCCTCTTTAGATCTAGGAGTAGATCGGGTTTTTGAAGCATGTAAACGAGCACTCGTAATTTTTGAAATGGCTTTCTTCGCTCGGATCCTTGCTATTGGGGCTTTCGGGGTTTCCGCGACGCGAAAAAGCGGTTTTCGTGGCCCGAAAAACCCTACAGCCCGGGACGGTCAGGGCGCCCTAGGTAGCAGCCTTTTGACTGTTTTGACAAGGTTTGACTGTTTGACTTCGTTTGACTGTGTTTGACCATGTTTGACTATGTTAATCATAGTTTGACTATGTTAACCACAGTTTGACCATGATTATGAAAGCACAAGCAAGGTGGTTTAATTTGAGCTTAATTTTCCTGTCTCTCTGAATCTAGGGTTTTCAAACACGTTAACCTAAAGGTTTTTGTGAGACAGGTTTGATGGTAGAAATTAGTTTTGAAAAGGAATTTCAATTTATTTTTGAAAAAGTTATTTAATTTTGAAAACAGATTTTTAAACAAATAAGTTTAGAAATTTTAAAAAATAGATTAAGTGATTTTTGAAAAAGAAATAAGTTTAAGAAGTAGAAGTTTTGAAAACAGATTAGAATCTATAATTATTTGAAATTTGAGTTAGATTCGAATTTGACAAAAGATCATTTGAATTTGAATTTCAGAAATTGGCTTCCAGGTCTTGGCGAGGCACTAGGCCTTCTTTGGTCGTAGCCTTATGGGATCATCCACCCTTTCCTTGACAAAGCCTTTTAATGAAATTTCATTTTCAAATTAAATTAAGTCATTTTCTGGTCTAACTAGCTTGGGTCTTAGATCGGTAGCTTTGGCTGGTTTCACCAGTCTAAAGAGACCAAGTAGACTTGATCTTATTAGAGTTGGTTTCCCCAACGTACTATCATCTCACCTCCTCCCAATACTATGTTTTCAAGTTTCAAGTAATTTAGTCCTTAAATCTAAGTATTCCTTAAATCTAAGCATGGCAATTTGCAAAAAATTAAATAAACAAACAATCAATCAATTAAAAAAAATTATCTAATTATAAGAATTGTTTTGATTTTGGCTCCCCCTGGACTAAAGCCTCTGTATGGGTTAGGCAAGATGTGAATCTTGTCCTTGGGGATCCAAAATTGATTTGAACCAGTTGGTTTAGTCAGGCACAGTTTTGGCACCCATGCCTGAACCTTAGGTCTTGACTGGTTCAGTACAGCAAAGTAAGATCTTTGCCGAGATTTGGTTCTATAGCCAAGTCCGGATCGATTTAGAACAGACTTCTATTTTCCCAGAATCATATCAAGATTCTTGGAACCAGAAGTGAATCGTCCTAAAGCTGTTCTTAAGTCCTTAACTTGAGTTTTCAGGGAGGAATTCTCTGATTCAAGTTTTTCAACTTGACCAGGGGTTCCTTCCTGAAGTTTCTCAGTTAAGGATTTAGAATCAGCTTCCTCTTTCAGGAGTTTTACTTCCTGTCGGAGGGACTCGATTCGGAGTTTGGCTTTCGCCAAATCTCGGGATAGATAGGAAATAAGCGAATTCAATTACAATTTTGAAAAACCCGTTACCCTTATTTCGCCGTCGTCGGAGAATGTCAGCTTGCCGTCGTCCCGGTCCGAGTCTGAGTCAGTCTCGATTTGATCCGAAGCTGTCAGGGCTAGAAGATTGGACTGGGGTGCTTCTTCTTCTTCTTCTGAGGAAGACTCGTCCCAGGTTGCTTGGAGTGCCTTCTTCTTTCTGGTCTTTTTGGACTCCTTTAGACTTGGACATTCAGTCTTGTAGTGGCCCTTCTTCTTGCATTCGTAGCAGGTTACGTTGGGCTTTTGTTTGTCAGTTGCCGGTTCAGCTTGTCCGTCCTTTCTTCGGCTTGTTCTTCGTGTGTTGGTTTGGTTCTTCAACTTTTTGTAGTAGCTTCGAGCCAGCCGGACCAGTTCAGATTGATCTTCTTCTTGATCTTCTGTTTCTGAATCTGAGGTAGATTCAGGTTCAACTTGAGTTTTTTTCTTGGTCATCTTTCCTGTTTTCCCTGCAAAAAAAGCTATACTTTTCTCGACCAAATTGCAGTTAGTCTATTCATGCAGCTCAAGTTCAGAAAATAACTCATCTAACTTAATTTTTGAAAGATCCCTAGAGACCTTGTATGCATCTACCATAGATGCCCACAAGGTGGTCCTAGGGAACGCGTTTAGGGCATACCTTATTAGATCACGGTTTTGAACCTGGTGACCTATTGCGTGAAGACCGTTCATCAGTTCCTGGATTCTAGCGTGGAGCTGGGCTGCTGTCTCGTTATCTGCCATCTTGATTGTGAAGAGCTTGTTTAGTAGCAGGTCCCGTTTGCTGATCCTTGTATCTGAAGTTCCTTCGTGGAGCTCGATCAGTTTAGCCCATAGCTCCTTGGCACTGTTGAATGGGCCTACGCGGTTCAGCTCCTCTTTTGTCAGTCCGCATTGGAGGGTCTGAGTTGCTTTGGCGTCTGCTTCAATCTTGCGTTTGAGGGCAGTGTCCCACTCTGAGTAGTTTTGTGGTACGCCATCAGCATTAGTGGGAATCATCAGTCCAGACTAGATGATTATCCACATATCCACCTGAGTTTTCAGGTGGACCTCCATTCGACTTTTCCAGTAAGGAAAGTCTTCTCCACTGAAAAGTGGAGGTCTGGCGGTGCTAAAGCCTTCTTAGATGGCCATTTGTTCTGAAATAGCAAACAAAAAAAAAACAAGAATATTCCAAGACTTGGTCTTGGATTAGTAGTGCGGGAAGAAAAGAAATAAAAACAATTTCAAGGGGTGTTGCACCAACCTTGAAAGAAAAATTCGAACGAAAATTAAAAAAAAATTGAGAGAGAAAAACGAAAGAAATCCGAAAAATTTTCAAACTGGTGGTTGCACCAAGTTTGAATTCCCCGCTCTGATACCACTTGTAGGACCGGTGCCGTCGATAGAGGGGGGGTGAATATCGATCGTGAAAACTTTCGTTAATATTTCGTAAGACTTCTGGACTCAGAGCGTTAGTGCAGCGGAAACATAAAAATAAAATAAAAGAAAGCAAAACAGGGGACACGGCAGGTTTATTTACTTGGTTCCCAACCCCCCAGGGTCAGTACGTCCAAGGCCTATGTACTCGGCGTTGAGTCCACTAATAGTCTCCTTTCCGGAATTTCCGGAGGCGGAGAAACCCGACTTACAGTGCAATATTATAAGCAATAATATGGAAAAATAAATACTGTAATTAATTGCAAACCAAAACAGAAAGTGTGAAGCTCGGCCGATCTGGACCTCCGAAGTGCCGCGCACTTCCTCCTGGAGCCTCCCGGTCGCAGAACCTCATCTTTAGCGCGTTGTCATCAGTCGGAATGAACAGATTCAAAGTTGGAAAGTGTGTTTGAAGTAGAGGGGTCGAGACCCCTTTTATAGCACTCCTGGGGGCGCCCTAGTCGCTGGGGGCGCCCCGGAAGACTCGGTCAAACCTCATCCTTGCGCCTACCTCGCCGCAGGTGATAAGATCGTTGACCAGGGCGCCCCGGACATCCCGGGTGCCCTCCTGAGCGCTTATCCTTTGCTTCTGGCTTCGAAACAGCGAAACAGTGTCTTAGTACTGCCTGGGGGCGCCCCGGACACTCCGGGCGCCCCCGTGAGGGCTTATCCTGTGTTCTGACTTCGAAACAGCAAAACAGCTACTAATCCGGGCGCCCCGGACGCTCCGGGCGCCCCCGTTGACACATATTTTGCCTGCTTCATAATTACTCTGCTTTTGTGCTTTGCTGGGGGCGCCCCCACTGCTGGGGGCGCCCTGGTTAGGGCATTCCAGCTTCACTTCTTTGCTTTGTCTCTGGTTCTTGGTACCTGCAAGATACATAAACACAAAGCACATATACATGAAATATTAAGCCTAGGGACATGGTTCTGACTTCGGATTTGCACGCAATCCTGACTTCGGATTTGCACGCAATCCTAGGTCGAACCGACGCAAACTCTTACCCCCGAGAAAGCGCCTTTCACCTACTCCTTTCAGGAGACGGTTGCCACCCGGTCCTTTCGGGTGGACTTTTGCCTAGCCGCCCTTCGCTAGGTCTTGGATACCAAGAATCCCTTCGCTTGGTGCCTAGCAGCCCTTCGCTAGGTCTTGTTTCCCTGACAGCCCTTCGTCAGGTGCCTAGCAGCCCTTCGCTAGGACTTGTTCCCCTGACAACCCTTCGTCAGGTGCCTAGCAGCCCTTCGCTAGGACTTATTTTCCTGACAGCCCTTCGTCAGGTGCCTAGCAGCCCTTCGCTAGGTCTTTTCTTTCTGGCAACCCTTCGCCAGAGCCTAGCAGCCCTTCGCTAGGTCTTTTTCGTTCTGGCAGCCCTTCGCCAGAGCCTAGCAGCCCTTCGCTAGGTCTTAGGGTTTCCATGCCTAGCTTAACTAGGACTTTTCTCAGGCTTAGGTTACTTCTCCTTCGCTCCCCTTTGTCTGTTCAACATATTACTGACTTAAGTACATTGTCAAATATTAAAACACATAAAGGAGAACATCATTGATGCAACTTGCACCAACAATTCCTCCTCTCCTCCTTCCTCTCTCCCTCTCTCTCTCAGCGCAGAAGTTGCTCTCGATGGAGATTTTCTCGTTGGAGAAAATTCTCAAGCGCCGACTGCTTTTGTTACCTCCAGGAGAAAGAAGGTTGCTCATGACAACCTTCATCTTCTCGGTGGAGATTTCTCGCTGGAGAAAACAGACGGTGCCAGCAGCAGCTTCTCTAAGTTGTGATCACGTGAGCAGCAATTTTCTGCTTCTGTGCAGAAAATTGCATGGTTCTTCTTGGTGGAGATTTCTTGCTGGAGAAAACTCAAGGCGCCAGCAACAGCGTATCCAATCTATGATCACGTGAGCAGAATTATTCTGCTTTTGTGCAGAAAATTGCATGGTTCTTCTCGATGGAGATTTCTCGCTGGAGAAAACTCAAGGCGCCAGCAGCAGCTGCTCCAAGCTGTGATCACATGAGCAGCAATTTTCTGCTTCTGTGTAGAAAATTGCATGGAAGATCCTTCTACCCATGTGCGCGTGAGCTAGCAGGTTCTTGCCGCAGTGGAGAAGCATGCAATGGAGAAGGATTAATCAAACTAGATTAATCCAAGTGGATTGGGTAATTCAAGATATGTGTGCACCCCTTCTCTAAGGTGAGAAGTTTTCTTCTCTAAAGTGGGAAGTCGATGCACGCCACCTCTTCTCTAAAGTGAGAAGTTTTCTTCTCTAAAGTTGGAAGTCGGTGCACGCCACCTGTTCTCTAAGGTGAGAAGTTATCTTCTCTAAAGTGGGAAGTCGGTGCACGCCACCTGTTCTCTAAGGTGAGAAGTTATCTTCTCTAAAGTGGGAAGTCGGTGCACGCCACCTCTTTTCTAAGGTGAGAAGTTATCTTCTCTAAGGTGAGAAGTTGGTGATGTTGCTCACGGCTCAGGCGCCGACAGTGGAGGAAAGGAGGAGTAGGGTTTGTATTCGGGTTGTCTTTTTCCTCACAATGGCCGGCGGCATCCCTTTGGTTAGGGCTTGGTTGGCGCATGGAGAAGGGATCGACTTGGTGACCATGGTTCTTGGTAGATCGTCGCCCACACGACGTCCAAGAGGGGAGGGTCATACGGTAGAAGATCGTAAGGTAATGGAAGGTATAATTCTTCATTGGCTCCTTATGTTTTATTGTGCCTTGTTTACTTGCCTCGTCATTTTATGTTAATTATTTAATTGTTTTGATTTTGTATCATAGCCAATAATTAAATAATTGGACCCCGACCATAAACACAAAAGCCGGCAATCCACTCGTAGCATTTTCCACGATCGAACGGTCAAGCAAATTATAAGGCCCGATCTTTGTGAATGGCCGAGTTGTAATTTGGATTGTTCGATACGGCACGAGATGGTCGTTGGGGGACGGGTCTTCATTCAGATTAATTTTTTAATCCGTAGACATGGAGAGGTCTCTCAAGGACCACTAAGTATTCGCTTAGGAAACTCACCAAGCCATACCCAACAACAACCTGGTGGATCCTTTCACTAAGGCCCTTCTAGCGAGAGCTTTTGATAGGCATGTGGAGGATATGAGAGTCAGATGTATGACATTGTGAGGACAACAGAGTTTTTTAGTATAAGTGGGAGATTGTTAGGATGTATACTAAAAGCCTTACTTTTATATATAGATATCTACATTTTGAATGAGAATCACAACATCACTGTTTGCATGTTTAGATTAGTATATGCATATTGTCTAATACTTTACACTGTAGATAACATGGTGTGTAGTGTCGCATAGAAGATCATGTTATCAGTTCCTTGTATGGTATAAGTAGAGGCTCACAACCGAGATGGATTTGGACAAACCATCGGAATGGTTGTAGTGTAATTTGGTGTTGGTTTATCTTGACCATAGAATTTCACTAGTGCACTTTGTGTGTACTAAGCATGACCGACATAGAGGTGATTCAATTTATACTAACTTCATAATTGAATCAGACCTCAGTTATTATGGAGTACATGCTCTTAATCCCGATATAATAACGGGCACATATAGTTACACTAGTAGACAAATGATTATTAACCATGGGCGTTCACCGTTGTCGTAGGCGAAAATCACTGTTGTTAAAGGTCATGTTGTTAAAAGGGGTGGTGTACATCAACAGTTACAAACCGTTGTTGTTTATAGTCAATAACAACAGTGTAGCAATGGGTTTTCACCATTGTCTTTTAATGTGATCGACAACAGGTTAACAATAGTATTAAACCGTTGTTTGTGTGTGATTTAAACAATAGTTTGACAACAAATAAAAATTATTGTCTTTTGGTTGATACAGCCAACAATTTACAACAAATACCACTTAAAAATAAATTATTTAAATAATTAAATAATATTGAGTAAACACACTTCAAACTATCATATATACATCAAAATATCATCAAATATTATACATCATACTCCGCAAATATCTTACATCAAGATATCTCCAGTATTAGTCCAAATTGAGATAACATCATCAAAATATCATATATATCAAGAATCAGAAACTAAGATAAACATCGTCAAAATATCCCCAGCAGCTAGTTTCATCTAAGTGCAGTCAACCAAATGAAGATAGCCGCGCCCCTTAGCTTTACACCATAAGCTGATTCCTTCCGTTGAATATGAATTGTCACACAAAAGTAACTGCTCTCACCTTCACATGTTGACTTGGAAAAGCAGATGTTCTAAGAGTCTCTTGTGTCTCATCTGGTAGTTTCCTTTTAGGTATACTAAGCACCAAGGCTACCTGGTCACCTGTTGTGGCAGTTGTTGCGGTAACCACTATCCCATCTTCGATGAATACCTTCGCTAGGGTAAAGGAAGTCGAGTTTAATAACCAGAAAATTAAAATGATTTCGGTGATTTGACTTTTGCATCAAAAATCATGCAGCATGGAATAAAAAACCTTAAAGGCCTCAACCACAAAACACTAGACATAGAACAACTCTTATTTTTGTTCTTCTCCTTTTCTCCTTTTACTTCCCATCCTTTTAGTAACAAAACGTGAGAAATGAAACTGACCTAATCAGAGAAACCAGCATTGCGAGACATAACGACAGCCCACCTATTGCCTGTAGTTGCCATTGCAGTAACATAAAAACCTTCCCTCCACTTTTTATTTATCCACTTGAAAGGAAACGACTCACTCACTTTGTATGATTGCTGCGCATATAGAGTACCTGTAATAAATCATCAAATAGATGAAGCCAATGGAACATTTCGAAATTGAAAATGAACTAATGCATTTTTGAAGAAGAATACCTTTGGACATAACCACCAAGGAGCTTCCATTGTTTGTCCCTGCTAGTGCGCTAATATAATAATTTTTCTACCATTGTTCCATTATCCATTCCTTCAAAGGGAAAGAGAAAGTAGTTTACCAGAAAAGCATTAATCAAAGGGTAAATTATATGCACACTATTGTTGATGCAGTCTGACCCTGATTGTTATTTTGGTGTTGACAACGATTTAAGTTTGGTTGAACGAATTGGGATTAAGTCCTAGTCAGGGACTGGGCACGAAGTCCTAACTTGCAGGGTTAGGCATGGAAAAATCATAACTTGGAGGGTTAGGTGGGAAAAATCCTAGCTTGGAGGGCTAGGTGATTAAAATCCCGGTGAGTGAAGTCGGGTCCTGGTGAGTGAAGCCAGGTGATTGAAATCCTTGTGAGTGAAGCTAGGTTGAAATCCCGGTGAGTAAAGCCGGGTCCTGGTGAGTAAATCCAGGTGATTGAAATCCTAGTGAGTGAAACTAGGTTGAAATCCCGGTGAGTGAAGCCGGGTCCTGGTGAGTGAAGCCAGGTGATGGAAATCCTAGTGAGTGAAGCTATGTTGAAATCCCGGTGAGTGAAGTCGGGTCCCGGTGAGTGAAGCTAGGTCCTAGCTTGGAGGGTTAGGTTGAAGTGCCGGTGAGTGAAACTGGGCATGGAGTCTTGGTTTGGAGGACTGAGCACGAGTCAGGAGAGGCTGGGAGCCAATTCTCTTGACTTAGAGTGGGTTTGGCCTTGCCTGCATCGGTTTGGTGACCGATCAGGGATCTTGGCACGGAGTTCCCTTGTGGATCGGTCTGGTGACCTATCCAGCGATGTCTGATCGGTCTGGTGACCGATCAGGTATTCCATTCGGATCGTTCTAGTGAACGATCAAATGTCGCGAGTTCCTCACTATGACCTATCAGGGTGGGTCCTGATTGGTCTAAGCATGTCCTGATCGGTCTGGTGACCGATCAGGCCACAGCCTGATTGGTCTGGGGACCGATCTGGAGTGTGTAGCAGACTGCTGGATAGGTCTGGGGACCGATCTGGAGTGTGCAGAAGACTGCTGGATCGGTCTGATGACCGATTAGAGTCCTCCCTGATCGGTCTGGGGACCGATCAGGAGCAGAACTTTAATTCAAATAGGCTGTCAGAAGCTCTGATCGCGACTGTTTTCTCTGTCGATTCTCTGATACATTGTTGATTTCATGTGATATGCTTTGCTAAGCGTCTGATTGAGTGTGCAGGTGACAGGGATGGATTCAAACACTCAAGGAGGGTCAATGGGAGACTTTCCATCGAGCAGGTTTGACAGTTTTCTTTCTCAAGCTTCAACGAACGCTGGCTGATCTGGAGCTGCCGACTGGGGCTCGACTAAGGGAAGCTCAAGGAGTCCAGGTGAGGTCAGGGATAGCTGGGCTATTGCAGGTGAGAAGCTGGCAAGCTCCAGAGGAGCGTCTGACCTGGCGATGCTGGCGATGGCAGCAGGTTAAGTGGTGGCTGGGAAGAAGAGAGTGGGAATCTCTTCTGTTCTTGCTACAACTCTTGATCTCCTAGGGCGACATCTGTCATCCTGATCTTGAAGCTTCTGCAAACATGAGCATCCTTTGAAGCTTCTGCATACTTGAGCGCTTGGAAGAAGAAACGAGGAGCTTGGCGAGTCCATCAGCGAGAAGACACGAAGAAGGGAGTTCTTGCGTGAGATCTATGCTGAGTGGAGCTTGGTGAGGAGTTCGCTTATGTTCTTGCTATCCTAAGTACTCTAAATCTCATAAAAGCGAAAGATATTGTGTCTAGCTATATTCATCCCCCCCCCCCTCTCTAGCCATCCAAGCACCAACAACTACGTCTACTAGTAATTTCAATGTATTACTTCATTAAATGTTAACTACATTTAATAAAAAAAAAGTTTGACATATTTGTAGGTGAGAGAGCCACAGAAACTATCACAAAGGGTAAAGTATATGTGCAGTAGGTCTACTTTACTAGTAATCAATGTACTACCCATATTTCAAAAAGAAAGGTTTTTTAGGATTTGAGATTTGATTTGTTAATGGATATTTTGTGGCACTTTTGTTAATGCACAGAAACTATTGTAAATGGAACCGATAATAAGGAATTTATGTTGCATGATACCTAGAGAGCTAGGATCAATTTTTATTAAATCTAGTTACCATTGTCAATTCACAGGCCTAGATAAAATTTACAAATAGAAATATAAAATGAACATTCACAACTAAAAATAGTAGAACAAAAGATTCTAGAAGATAATTATGATACAACTATATTATAGTACAACAGAGATGCAATGTTGTCATCTAATATTGACCTGTAACAAAACAAGAAACCAAAGAGTTCTTTTGTAAAACGCTTATAGCAAGATCTGATGCAGCATTACTTTTCAGAAGATTATGTTGATGGGTCTACTTTGCATAATCTAGAGCAACTTTTGCTACTCATATATGCAGTTAAAAGGATCAATTAGAAGTTACTGTCCCTTATTCTAGCAACCAATCAAACTCCAAGTAAATATAAACTTTGGCAAATAGATGAACTATAATTTATAGTTTGTGGGGCATAAAATCTACTCATGGATGTGTATATATGCATATGAGAGCGACCTAAGCAAGAGAAAAGCATGCTGGATAGCAAGGAGTATGGCTTCGGCGTCCGGATAGCTTGTGATTGAAGGAGTAGAGATCAGAAAATATGGATTTATTCTTTTCTTTATATATTGTTCTCTTGGCCCATGCCTAGAATTAAAGCAAGACCTTATTTCTGGAAGAAGGAAGGCTGCATGGTTCAAATCGTGAGGAACTCGATTGGCATGGGAGGGAGGTCAAAATGGCAAAGGAGTCTGGGAAAATCACACATCAACAACTTACTCAAACAAGAAATTACTTAACAGATATTGAACTATAAAAGCCTTAGAGAATCATGTGTTTCAGAACAGCTAGTATTTTAAACTGCCTGGCTTCCTAAGGATGTACATATGTTATGGTTTTGTAGATTACCCTTAATTAGTATGTCTCTACTTACACTTGATATTTGTCATTGACATAATTTTGGTCAATGCGAGTGTATTATTCCAGGAACAACACCAGCCTAATGTTGCTATTTGGTGCGCTCTTAATGCTTCTATCTTCTTGCTCCTTGTACTACTTAAGCAAGGCTCTCTGTTTCTAGACTTAAATCTTCTTTTTCAGAAAATGGGAATTTTAAAGACACTGATCGTAAAATTACTAAAGGATCTACAATATAAGGACTCCAAAGATCATGTAATCTATCTATGGTTCCAATAGAAAAAAAATAGCTTAGAAAAAGTGTTTATGGGCCAGCAAGACTGTTCTAGGGAACTCACTTAAGCATTGATAATGACAATATAAGAGGTTGTCTTTAAGCCCTAAATAGAAGCTAAAATGCCAAGTGTGTAGAAAAGCTAACAAAAAAATGTCAAAGCATAATGAAATTATTTGCAAATTTTTTTTATAACATACCAATGTAGCATTTGGACGATGAAACTTACTCTCTCTTCTGCAATGTAGGATCAACGACGACTTGGGGAGTAAAATCTGCAATGTAGCATTCCGGGCCTGTCACATTGCACATGGGATTAGTGTAGTTAGATCAATAGAGCCTCCAAAGCACCAAAGGAAAAAGAACCAAATTATCCTAAAACAAACCTCAATTGGCCACATCGGTTCACTTAGTTTTCCAACAGTTGCAGAAGGGTTGAAGACAATTTCAGCACCATTAAGTGCAAAAGCTAACCAATTTAAGGGATGATGTCTTCCATAACATATATTGATTGCAATCATTCCATAAGATGTTTCAGACACAGGATGACCAGTGTTTCCTTCCATGTAGTATGTGCTCTCATTGAAATCCCCGACTCTGGGAATGTGGTTCTGATATAAAATAAATAAAATAAAAATAAGCATCAATCAAATAGAAATACACACCACCAAGATAGTAGAAATGAGGAAAGTAAAAGAAAACAAATTTACCTTTGTATGAATGCCAATTATGTTGCCATGGTTTCCAATTACAACGGCAGTGTTCCAAATGGTATCCCCATGGTTTACATCTCTTTCAAGAATGGAATTAATGATGACCATGTTATATTTCCTTGCAAATTCTTGAAGAAACTGAGTTGTTTCTCCATTAATAGGTTCTGCAAATTCACACCATCTATTCTCCCTAGTGCAAAAGGCAAATGACATCATCCAAGCCTCCTGTATCTACCAAAAAGACATCCGTTACATTTTCAAGTAGAATAATATATGGGAATTGGCAAAAAAACAAATAAAAGGTAGAACATTATTTCATAATTATCATACATAAATTTTAACAAACAAAATAAACTTGTCTATTTAAATTATGTCAATGAGAAAATCAGGCAAAGGACCTTCCATATTTATATATACATACAATGAGCACTAATCCTGGAATATATTGTATCAGATGGAAGATCTACCTTATATTGACTTCAATATGTTGTGATTGCATGTACTAAGCTGTACTCTACCAAGAATCTACAATCAATTTAAAACAATGATTTCATTCAGGGTTTATATAGTGCATTTAAACACTGATTCTTTTTCCTAGATTTTAAGTACATTTTCTTCATGTCTGTGGTACTTTTTTTTCTAATAGATAAGGATTTGCACTAAAGAGAGTAAAAGTTTGACATCTATGTTCTGATAGAAGTACACTAGTACAGAAACTTCATATGAAGATCATTGTACACAACGTATACTTTGACAGAATAATTATGCTCTGTGCATGACCAAAATATAATGCTGCTAAAAACATAATGTGAGCTTAGCGTACCCTAGTAAGTAAGCTGCTGGGGATAGGCCATATAGGCTGATCTGGAGTCTTAGGGGGTGTTGCTGATCTAAAATAATAAGTTAACAGTAATTGCAGACAGCTTCTCATTTGGCAGTTTCTTGGTCCAATATGCCAAGCACCTTTGGAACTGGACGGGGACCGGATTGTAGGCTTCCTGCAATCAATTAACTGTGATGAAAAATAAAGGAAGAGGAGAACAAGGATGATTAAATGCTGGATAATTGTTTTGAATTCGCTTGTTTGGAAAAGAAAGACTGGGCACTGTACTACAACTACTGTGTTCTTGGCCCCTTGTTGATGTCTACAACTCCAACAAACCTTTGCAACCAGAATCTATAAAATTACTCATCAACATAATGTGAGAAAGTTTGTTCTCTCAATAATATTCTTGCTCGAATTTTCATGGTCGATTAGACTAAGCATAGGCTTAGAGTGGCAGCTACATCATATATTAAGAAGTGGTCTTCTACTCTCCACAACCTTTTATTTGGACAGTAAAAGCATGAAAGGAAATTAGCATCTCAATTGTGGTGGAAATGAGGTAGCAGTTTGTTGTTTTAAGCATCTAATTATAAGAAAATTTAACTAACTCTAGATAAGCATGGAAACTACATAATCTGTCAAAATTTAACTAATTCTAAACCATCGACTGTAAATTATAGAGCAAGGAAACCATAAAAAAGAGACAAATATAGAGAAAGATGGATAAGAAGTCTTACTGATCTAGAATCTAAATCAAAAAACCTGTATAACATTCTGAGTATTGTGGATTTACCTGCACAAACATCATAACAAATAAATAGTCAGAATTTTGAAACAAAGTTATTGACTAGACAAACTCTAAGAATGCTTGATAAATTTGCTAGGGATCGAGGAGATCCGCTATGGGAGGAGTTGCGGTGTTGCTTTGCGAAGGAGGAGGAGGCTTCGCTTGTGAAGGAGTGCTGTCGTTGTAGGTCTGCTTCTGCGGAGAAGAGATCCGCACGAAGAGGGATTGCATGGAAAACTTGCCGTCGGTGGTGGCTTAGGGGGTGGTTGCAACGAGGAGGAAGAAGAGAAAAAAAGGGAAAGTCGGCTTGTACTCGCTGCGATCGAGAGCAAGAGGAGGGCTTCGCGTGTGTTGCTAGAGTTCGGAGACGGTGCTCCTGTGGCTTGCTCCGCGTGCTCGAAGAGGGTGGCGTCGGGAGGAGCTCAGCGGCATCAGGCGAGAGGGAGAAAACGAAAGAAGGGGGAAAAGAGGAGGGGTCGAGTTCGGCGGAGGGCTAGGGCAGCGGTTTATAAACCTAGTTTTTCATTGTAAACGGCGGGCGTTTTCATTTTCGCGCTCGCTCACTGTTGTGTATTACCACATAAGCAACACCAATAGACAATGGTTAATTAAAATCAGTTGTCGTAACCAAGCCAATAGACATCAGTTTTTAAAAAACCGTTGTCTTTGACATACATAAGACAACGGTTTTTTAACAACCGTTGTCTTTTTCCGCAAAATTTTTTCAACATTAACAGTTTTGGAAAAAATCATTGTTAAATAAAAAAAGACAACGGTTTTTCAAAAAACCGTTGTCTATTGGGTGTTGTTGAATCCAAAAATTCTTGTAGTGTTAATAGTTATTTCTTTGATTTACCAATGGACGAGATTTATTCTGCTAAATCGATAGGCCCGGTAAGTTGGAAATAATATTATTTACATGGTGTGCCGTTGATTATAGAAGGAAATTGTGTCATGGTGAGTCAGGTTGATGATGTCCTGTTAAGGAGCTCATAAGGTTCATCATGTTAAATCCTGCAGGTGGACTTGATCCGACATGATGATAAGGTTGAGTGGTACTACTCAAGGAGTTAGATGTTGATTAATTAAATTGTCAGTAATTTAAATTAATCAACGGACATTCGATATTTTAAACACGGGGAGATACTTATACTCATAATAGGTGGAGCTCATATTTAAATATGGGGGTTGGTGAGGTAGACCAATGGTGATCCTTTAGTGGAATGTATCATCATTAATGGATCGGGCTTTGATCCATTAGGTGGTCAAGACCCAACTCCTTTTGATGATCTCTATTGTAACTATATATATATATATATATATATCCTTTAGAGTCATGAATTAAGACCTAATGAACACTTTTTTTTTCCTCCCTTCTCTCTCCCCTAAGGTGCGGCGCCGAAAGCCACAATTTGAGGAGCACAAGGTTTTTGATTAATCTCCTTCCTCTCAGCCTTGCTGCTGCCACCCGAGGAGTCTTCGTCGGCCTTGCTTCTATTCACGTTGGAAGAGAACAATTGCATGAAGAGAACGTACAATTGCATGTTTTCTGATTGGTTGATCAATTTGTTGATCACGCATGCACTTCTCATCACGTTGGAACAGAAGATTTGCATGTTTTCTGATTGGTTGATCAAGTTGTTCATCAATGCAATTCTGTTCACGTTGGAGAGAACAATCCATGTTAGGCATGCGACACCGAAGCTAGGGTTGCACAAATAAGGAGATACTTTTCTTATGGTTAGTGCAAGCAAAAGTGAGAAGAAAAGTGATCTTGGAGGCTTCGATTCTTGGAAGATCGTCCCCTACACGATGTCCAAAAAGGGGATAGGACATACAATAGAAGATCGAGGTAAACGAGAGGTTTATCTTTTTGTTTGGTTCCTTTCCTTTGATCTGGTTTATTCTTGTTTAATTATTGTTGATTATTGTTTAATATTTTATGTTGACAATAATCATGGACCCCAAAGATAAACAAAAAATCGGTGATCCACTGATCGTCTATTCCGCGGCTAATCAGTTGGACGAGATTGATTGCTAGAACAACACGTTTGTTCAAGCGATCGCTCAAATCGGTTAGTGTTATATGTGTATACTAAAAGACATTGCTCTTTTTATATATGAGATCATCTAATTTTTGAAAAAAGAATCACAACAACACTAGGTGCTTGTTTATATTAGTACATGCATGAAAGTCTTTTATTATGCATTGTAGATAACATTGTGTATGGTGTTATACGGAAAAACGTGTTATCAGTCTCTTGCCTAGTATAAGTAGAGGCTCACAACCGAGATGGAATTGGACAAACCATTGGAATGGTTGTAGTGTAATTAGGTGTGGTTGGTCTTGACCATAGAATTACACTAGTGTGCTTTGAGTACATTGAGTAGAACCGAAACCCGAGGTTATCCAATTTGTACTCACTCGAGAATTGGATAGGACCTCAAGATATTATTATGGAGTACGATCCCTTAATCCTGATATAATAACGGACATATATTATTAACTATTATTTCTTTGATTTACCAATGGGTGAGATCTATTTTGTTAGATCAATAGACATGGTAAGTTGGTAGATAATATTAAAAATATGATATGTTGTTGATCATTGACGGAATCCATGTCCTGGTCAGTCGGGTTGATGATGCCCCCTTGATGAGCTCGAATGGTTCATCATGCTAAACCCTGCAGGTGGATTTGATCTGGTATGATGATAATGTCGAGTGGTACTAGTCAAGGACTCAGAGGTTAATTAATTTGAATTGTCAGTAATTTAAATTAATTAACTGACATTCGAGATCTTAAACACAGGGGGATTGACGACTCGTAATAAGTGGAGTCATAAGAAAATATGGGGATTGGTGAGGTAATTCAATGAGGGTCCTTTAGTGGAATGGATCCTCATTAATGGGCCGGGTTTGGATCCATTAGCAGGCCAAGATCCAACTCCTCCTCATGGTCCCAATCGTAGCCCTATATATACCCCATAGTGGCATGAATCTAAGTGGATGGTTAATCCAATAGATCACAAGAAACCCTAATTTTTCTCCTCTCCTATTCTCCTCTCTCTCTCCTTATCTCTCTCTCCATGCGGCGCTGAATACCAGATGCGATGGCCTCCTCTCCTCTCATGCACGAAGAGTGCTGATCTCCTCTCCACTCACGGATGAACGTGAGGTGGCTTCCTCTCAACCCTTGCATGGCGTCGGTGGAGATTTTTCTCCACGCATGGTGTCGGTGGAGATTCTTCTCCATGCATGCATCGGTGGAGAGTTTTGAGTGGGGAAAAGGCCCTGCCTTGGTGGAGAAATCGGGTGAAGGAGGAAGGTTGCTTCCAGCCTCCTTCAAGCTCGGTGGAGAATTAATGAGAAGGAGGAAGGTTGCGTAACCTTCTAGCTTCCTTACTCGGTGGAGATGAGATGCAGCTTCGCCTGCTTCAGTGGAGAAGACACGCACGGGCCATGGCAGCCTCGGTGGAGATTGGAAATTGCATCAGCTTTCTAATCTTTTGAGGAGATCTGCCAACTGCTGTGCGTGGAGACGTTTTGAGCGCCGGTTGTGGACTGTGGAGATATTGCTTTCCAAGGAGCAAGGTCGATTGCGATTTTGTCTTGAAGCAATTCACAGTTCGGGCACCGGTGGTGAAGGAGAATAGTAGGGTTTGTGTTTGGATTACCTTCTTTCTCGGAGTGGCCGGCGACATCCCTTTGGTTAGGGATTGGTTGGTGCAAGGAGAAGGGATCGACTTGGTGACCACGGGTCTTGGTAGATCGTCGCCCACACGACGTCCAAGAGGGAGGGTCATACGGTAGAAGATCGTAAGGTAATGGAAGGTATAACTCTTTCCAAGCTCCATTGATTACCTTTATGTTAATTGTGTGTCTTATTCATTTGTCTCATCATTTTATGTGTGTTAGTTTATTAATTTGGTTTCATATCATAGCTATTAATTTACTAACTGGACCCCGACCATAAACACAAAAGTCGGCAATCAACTCGCCGCCTTTTCCGCGGTCGAACGGTCGAGCAAATTACAAGGCCAATTTTGGTAATTGGCCGAGTTGTAATTTGGATCGTTCGATACGGCATGAGACGGTGTTCATTCGGATTAATTTTTAATCCGTTGACATAGAGAGATCTCTCGGATCGACCGAGTATTCGCTAAGGAAACCCGCCAAGCCATACTAACAGTTAGCACGATGATGAGATGATCGTTTGGGAAATAGGTCTCCATTCGAATTAAAATTTTAATCCGTGGATGTGGAGAGGTTTCCCATGCGCGACCCGACATCTCCTTGGTGAAAACCAACAGGAACTCTATGCCGAAAAGGTAGAAAACCTTTTTTGGAGTTTTCCATGCTAAAACGAGTTAGGATAGTGTCTATGTATGATGCTTGAGATAAGCACAACATCCTTTTCTTGCGATCCCTTATAACATTGATTCCAAGGGTATGTCACACTTCTCCCAAGTCCTTCACATCAAACTGTTTGGACAAGCATACCCTTACGTCTGACAACACTTTGACATTGTTGCCAATGAGCAAAACGTCATCTATGTATAGTACAAGAAATACAACTACGTTTCCGTCACGTCTCTTGTATACACAAGACCATCCAGTCTTTGAATGAATCCATATGACTGGATTACCCTATCAAAGCGGATGTTCCAAGATCGTGAAGCTTGCTTCAATCCATAAATGGATCGATTAAGCTTACACACAAGATGTTATTTTCCCTTCGCAATGAATCCCTCTGGTTGCTTCATATAGATGTTTTCCTCAAGACTTCCGTTAAGGAAAGCTGTCTTGACATCCATCTGCCAAACCACATAATCCATATGAGTGCCAAAAGATAAGAGAATCTGGATCGACTTAAGCATGACTACCGGTGAAAAGTTCTCCTCATAATCAATACCCTCTTTCTGAGTATACCCTTTCGCAACAAGCCTTGCTTTGAAGGTCTTTACCTTCTCGTCGGATCCTCTCTTTCTCTTGTAGATCCACTTGCATCCAATGGCTTTTACACCATTGGGTTGTTCTACTAGCTCCGAGATATCATAAGAATCCATAGATTCTATCTCAGAATTCATCGCCCTTTGCCAAGATACCGCATTTTTATCTTGGAGTGTCTCGTCATATGTCCAGGGATCAGGTTCATGTTCGCCAGGGACCAAGTCCGAAGACTCTCCTGCTGGGTATGGCATGGAGGGTTTCCTAAGCGAATACTCAGTTGATCCGAGAGACCTCTCCATGTCTATGGATTAAAAATTAATCCGAACGGAGACCCATCTACCTACGACCATCTCGTGCCGTATCGAACGATCAAAATCACAACTTGGCCAATTACAAAATCGGCCTTGTGCTTTGCTCGACCGTTCGACCGCAGAAAAGGCGACGAGTGGATCACCGACTTTTGTGTTTATGGTCGGGGTCTAGTTAGTAATTAATGGCTATGATAAGAAATCAAATCAATAAACTAACACACATGAAATGACGAGGTAAATGAAACAAGCACATGTATGACATAAGGATAATCAAAGGAGCATGGAAAGAGTTATACCTTTCCGATCATCTCGCGGTCTTCTACCTTATGTTCCTCCGTTCTCGAACGTCGTGTGACCGACGATCTACCGAGAACCAAGATCACCAAAGCCTCCAAAAGCCTCTCCTCCTTGCCCTAGCCACAAACCCTAGATTAGGGTTTGCACCGCCGGGCCTTCTTCCTCTTCCACACGTGCGCCGCCGACCAACCATGTAACGCCCGTAAAATCCTCTCAATTTTTACATGAACACTAATATGAATATTAGTACAATTCTTAATGGATTGTAGGTAGAATTCTACTATAATTCTTAATGGGCTTTATGTGGGTTTTTAGAAAATAAATAAATAAATAAAAGGGAAAAGAACCAAAAAAATAGTAATTGCCAAGGTTTGAACCTTGGACCTTAGGTGGTAGCAAAGACTTATGATGCATGAGATAACCAGTAGCCCGAGCTAGGGTGTACTGTTAGACAGGAGAGGGAAATTATGATTAAGGGTAGGGAATGTGAAGAGCACTATGTAAAGAAGGTGAAGAGACACTTGTGAAAAGACAAAAAGCATTATAAATTCTCTTCTTCTTCCTTCTTCCATCCCCACCGAAATTCCATCTCCCTCTCCCATTCCAAAAATCTCATCTAGGGTCTCTCCCCTAGAGTGTTTCACAAGGCAGATCTCTTGAAGACTTAAGACCCCAAATAAGGTGAGAAGAACAAAGGAGATCCTAAGAGCAAGGAGGTCTTCATCGCTCTCAATTTAAGGGTATATAGATTGGTGGTAACCAAGCAAAAGAGGTAAGTCTCCCCTCACCTGTAGTATAATTGCTTTGGGTGTTATATTGCTTAAATCTTAGAGTAGGCCCTTGAAGGTTTCGGCCAAGCCCTAAAACTATGATTAGGATCAAGTTAAACCACCAACTATGCTTGCTAATGATTTCCTATGATATGATATGTGTTATATGAATGTTATATGATTTTTTTTATGTCACATAGGGTTGCTTGAAGGTTTCGGCCAAGTCCTAGTTTTAGGCTTAGGAGAAGGCTAAAAACCCTAAGTATGCTTCCTATTGACTTAAGAGATCAAGAACATATTTCCATGATTCATCAAATGACATAATAATGTTGGCATGCTTCTATGTTACTTTATGATTATGTTAGGCCTTATACATGTATGCTTTATGTTATGCTTTATGTATCATGATTATGTTTAGGCCCTTTAGGGCATACCTATGTTATGCATGACTTATGAATGATGGAATGCCTAAGATATGCTAAGAGCATTCTTTATGAAAAGAAAGGAAATATAATAAGCTATTTTCCTTTTGTATGGGCTTGTACCGGACTCTAAAAAGGTCCTTGGGATGGGCTCCTATGTTGCCCCTAGGCCGAAGGAGTCCTAGTGAGTAACGGCAGGTCAACGGTCGACGGTCGATGACCCACAGAAAAATAAGGGGTCGCCGAATGGGCCGCAAAATGGGCCGGGTCGTTACAATAAGAAAATTATGAATGTGGTACAGTGCCGGGCCCTTATGTTGAGAGTTATATTCAAGTACTTATACATATATGTTTTCAAAGAAACATCTCTCATGCATAAAGACATTTAACTTATATTATGTGCCTACTTAAATTACCATACTTGAAGTTGAAGTACTCTTGTGATATGAATCTTCTTTCCATATGATGTTGTTTAACTTTCTCTATGTCCAATTCATGACGCATGGTTTTTGTGAGTAGGAAAGGATCTTACTAGACTATGTACTTATAGTTTAGTGTTTTCCTTATACTGCAGAAAAGGGTAAGGGCATGCTAAACTAAAGGGAGCAAAAGGAGAGCAAAGATGTGTGTGGCAGTGGCATGGTGGAAGTGATCCTATTACTTATGCTTGCTTATGAATCAAGAATTTGTCCATGTCATAAGTTTCCACATTGTTACACTTGTTGATGTTAGATTATCATACTAATATGCCATACTATGTTTTATGTTTGTTCGTATAGTACAACATGCTATGCTATGTTTTGTGTTCATTCCTAAAATACGATATTTCTACAATTAGCACTTGTCATGGAATTCATGTTTAGAGCTTGCTTGTTTAAAGACTCAATATGATTTATGTAACATGGTCTAGGGTGTTAGAGTTTGATGCCTATGTAGTTCGATTCATACCTTTAAATTCCATGTGTAAACTCTAAAACCTATGATAATGCTCCCATGTTTTAAGATATGTTTACATGTTTTAAAATGTTCCATTGCGTTAAGATATATATATATATATATATATATATATGTATGTATGTTCGCGTAGGGCCGCCTTTTCCTTTTTATAAGGATAGGAGGGGCGGGCATTACAAGCCAAGCTCGCCGACCTCCTGCTCTCTGACCAACAGAGGCTGAGGAAGATGAAGGAGACTGAGAGGAAGGAAGAAGAAGGCTTTTCTTCTTCCCAAACCCGCCACCAAGCTCTCTAGCCCTCTCCCTCATCGCTGGAGCCCTTGCGCCCCTATTCCACGTCGCCGGCTCCTCACCTCTCCCTTTCCTGTGTGCTCCAGCCACCAACCGAAAGGGAGAACACCTTACCTTTCTTAGTAGCCCACGCCAAGAGAGAAGAAGGAGAGAAGAAGAAGAGAAGGGAGCTTCTCTTCGTGGTATGTGTCGGCGCCCAAGGAGAGAGGATGAGAGGGAGAAAAGAGAGAGTCCAAGGGTTTTTCCAATTGGATCGATCAAGCCTTGGTATCATGATCTCTATGGGTATTTATAGGGCTAAGGTAGGGACCAAGAGGAGGAGTTGGATCTTGGCCCACCAATGGATCTAAATCCGATCCATTAATTAAGATCTATTCCACTAAAGGATCTTAATTGAACTTCCTCACCAACCCCCATATTTTCTTATGAGCTCCACATATTACAAGTCATCCATCCCTCCGTGTTTAAGATATCGAATGCCCATTAATTAATTTAAATTACTGATAAATCAAATTAATTAACCTCTGAGTCCTTGACTAGTACCACACGACCTTATCATACTGGATCAAATCCACCTGTAGGGTTTAGCATGATGAACCATTCGAGCTCATCAAGGGGGCATCATCAACCCGACTCACCAGGACACGGATTCCGTCAATGATCAACAACACATCATATTATTAATATTATCTGCCAACTTACCGGGCCTATCGATCTAACAAAATTGATCTCGCCCATTGGTAAATCATTAAAATAATAGTTAATAATATATGTCCGTTATTATATCGGGATTAAGAGATCGTACTCTATAATAATAACTTGAGGTCCTATCAAATTTTCGAGTCAGTACAAATTGGATAACCTCGGGTTTTGGTCCTACCCAATGTACTCAAAGCACACTAATGTAATTCTATGGTCAAGACCAACCACACCTAATTACACTACAATCATCCCGATGGGTTGTCCAATTCCATCTTGGTTATGGGCCTCTATTTGTACTAAGCAAGGAGCTGATAACATGATCATCCGTGTGACACCACACACCATGTTATCTACAATGCAATGTAATTGGACTTTATGCATGTACTAATGTAAACAGGCACCAAGTGTGGTTGTGATTTTCATTTCAAAATAAAAATGTTCATATAAAGAAATTTATGTCTTTCAGTATACACATCTTACAATCTCCCACTTATACTTAAAGACATTGTTGTTCTCTCACTACCATATGTTGGGGCAATCGGCCCTGAGATGATCTAGAGGATCATGATATTTTGATGTGTGGGCAATATGGTTAAGTTAGGATTTGTGTTGTTCTCATATGTGTATATGAGTATGCAGGTGTACAGGTACACATGAACTTGGTTGATGTCTTTAGGTGAAGGATGGCATGGAGGCAAGCTGGAGGCTTGTGTGCGCATCCAAAGGACCGCTGGATAGCAGAGATGATGAGTCGAGGGACACAGACTTCAAGGCGTACGTGAAAGATGGCATGGAGGCAAGATGGAGGTTTGCATGTGCATCCGAGGGACGAGGACCGACGATGAAGAGGGCGTGAAAGCAACAGTCAAGACTGTTGGTGAAGAGTCAACTGAGTTATAAGGGTCTGAGTATGAGTATGTGTACTCAGGGGCTAAGCCGGGAGGGTTTGAGTGCGGAGAGACTTGTACTCGGGAGTAAAACCCTAGGCTTAGGTGTGTACTAGTCGACTGCCTCTGGGACAGTCGACTGGTGTTGACTGGAACAGCTGGAAGATTCGAACGTTGTATTGTAACAGTCGAATCTGAGTGGGACCTGTCGACTGCCCCAGGGGCAGTTGACTGGTAGCGGTTGTTTCATATTCGAGCCCTATTTAAAGGGGCTCGTTTCCTACTATCTCACTTGATGAAACTTGCTTGGGTAAAGTGAGTTAGTAGTCTTTTGTTATCAGAGAGCGTCCGGAGTGCTGTGGCGAGGTTTCTCCACCCACAAGGAGTGACAGATCTAGCCGGAGGTTATCCGGGGGTTGATCCTCCGAAGGATTATTGGATTGGTCACCCGTCCGGGGTGGATACCAAGTAAATCAGGTTATTAGCATTGTATTCATATTTATTTTACATATTATTATTTCCTCTATGCAACTAACAACGTAGGTGAAGAGATTCAAAATGAAAAAGTGTTATTCACCCCCCTCTAGCACACAGAAAACGATCCATCAGTTGGTATCAGAGCAAGGACCGCTCTTGATTGGAATAACCGCCAAGGGAGCAAAGCAAAGCTAGAGGAACGATGGAAGACAAACTTGGGGGAGATATAAACTCACCACCACCATACGAGCATGAAGATTTTGATTATTGGAGAGCTAGGATGAAGATGTGGCTCGGCATAGATTGGGAGTGCGTAATGGTGCTAGAGGAACCATTTGAGACTCCTAAGGACAAGCATGGAAAGAAGCTCCGACCTAGGTATTGGACCAAGGAGCAACAAGAACAAGCGAGGGCCAATGAGAAAGTAATCAATATTTTGGTCAATATTTTGCCTACTAATATTTTGGGTGATGTAGGGAATTATAAAAATGCACATGAGTTGTGGAATAAATTGGAAAAGTGTCATGAGAACCCTATACAAACTCAAGGAGTAAAGGAGCCCGCAGAAATAAGCTCAAGTGTCCAAAAGGATCAAAGGGAAGAAGAATTATCAACATTATCAAGTAAAGTGGAGGAATTAAGTGAAAAAGGTTCCACCTCATCCAAAGATGAAGAAGAAGTATCAACATCAAGGGTTGAGGGGGAGGAGAGACTCTCATCCACACAAGAGTAAGAAAAGGCTTCAAACTCCACCAAAGTCAAGTCAAAAGAGCATATCATATGCTTTGGGTGCAATAAAAAGGGGCACTACAAGGATAAGTGCCCACTAGGTAAAAAGAAGGTAATTCCTAAGCCCAAATACATTCAATTTAAATCTAACGTGGGTTGTAGGAATGAGGAAGCTCAAAATAAAAGAAGGAGAATTCGATGCTTCACATGCGGGGAGCTCAGGTATTTGTTGGGGCAATCGGCCCTGAGATGATCTGGAAGATCATGATATTTTGATGAGTGGGCAATATGGTTAAGTTAGGATTTGTGTTGTTCTCACAGGTGTACATGAGTGTGCAGGTGTACAGGTATGCATGGACTTGGTTGAGTGTACAGGTGTACAACTATCTATCTAATAGATTTATCTACTGTTTATACCTTTGAAGCGTGCCCTTCGGTTATCCCGCTCGTCCAAGATGCGCCCGATCTCTTGCACGTTCAAACGTCCGTGCCTCTATTTGTATCCACACGGACACAATCTCTCAACTTCGGGAGAACTACCTTAGTTGTGCTAGCAACTTGAGGTAGCTTGAAAACACCAAGAACCTTACAGTAAGGTTTCGACCAAGAGTGGAGGAGAGGAAGAAGAGAATGTTGGGGCAATCGACCTTGAGATGATCTGGAGGATCATGATATTTTGAT
Organism: Boesenbergia rotunda; assembly: GCA_024364735.1. Classification (NCBI taxonomy): domain Eukaryota; kingdom Viridiplantae; phylum Streptophyta; class Magnoliopsida; order Zingiberales; family Zingiberaceae; genus Boesenbergia; species Boesenbergia rotunda. The sequence goes on from JAGFNQ010007456.1 coordinate 26,143, forward strand.
GAGTGGGCAATATAGTTAAGTTAGGATTTGTGTTGTTCTCACATGTGTACATGAGTGTGCAGGTGTACAGGTACGCATGGACTTGGTTGATGTCTTCAGGTGAAGGATGGCATGGAGGTAAGCTGGAGGCTTACGTGCGCATCCGAGGGACCATTGATAGCAGAGATGATGAGCCGAGGGACACGAACTTCGAGGCGTACGTGAAGGGTGGCATGGAGGCAAGCTGGAGGCTTGCGTGCGCATCCGAGGGACGAGGGCCAAAAATGAAGAGGGCGTGAAGGCAACAGTCAAGACTGCTGGTGAAGAGTCATCAAGGTTGAGAGAGGCTGAGTATGGGTGCTTGTACTCAGGGGCTAAGCCAGGAGGGTTTGAGTGTGAGAGAGACTTGTACTTGGGAGTGAAACCCTATGCTTAGGTGTGTCCCAGTCGACTGGCCCAGGGGCAGTCGACTGGTGCTGACTGAAACAACTGGGAGATTCGAACGTTGTACTGCAACGGTCAAATCTGAGTGGGACCAGTCGACTGCCCCAGGGGCAGTCGACTGGTAAACGGCTGTTTCAGATTCGAGCCCTATTTAAAGGGGCTCGTTTTCTCCTATCATTCTTGACGAAACTTGCTTGGGTAAAGTAAGTTAGTAGTCTACTGTGATCAGAGATCGTTCAAGGTGTTGTGGTGAGGTTTCTCCACCCACAAGGAGCGACAGATCTAGCCGGAGGTTATCCGGGGGTTGATCCACCGAAGGATTCTTGGATTAGTCACCCGACCGGGGTGGATACCAAGTAAATCAAGGTGTTAGCAGTGTTTTATTTCTTATTTACTTTGGATATTATTGTTTCCGCTGCGTTAACGACTTTGTAGAGATCCAAGATCCGAAAAAGTGCTATTCACCCCCCCTCTAGCACACCTTAAACGATCCTTCGGTTGGTATCAGAGCAAGGACCGCTCTTGATCGGACTAACCGCCGATGGAGCACTTGCTAGAGGATAAGGGCCATGGAAAACAAGTTGGGTGACGATATCAACTCACCACCTTCATATGAGCATGAACATTTTGATTATTGGAGAGATAGAATGAAGATGTGGCTCGGGATGGATTGGGAGTGTAGAATGACCATTGAAGACCCATTCGAAATCCCCAAGGACAAGCATGACAAAAGGCTTCGCCCTAGATATTGGACAAGTGAACAACAAGAACAAGCTAGGGCCAATGAGAAGGTAGTAAATATTTTGATTAATATGTTGCCTAACCATGTTTTGAGTGATATAGGGAAATATTCAAATGCATACGAATTATGGAATAAGTTGGAAGAAATTCATAAGAACCCTACATCAACTCAAAGAGTGGAAGAGTTCGAGGAAATCGACTCAAGTATTGAAGAAGATGAAAAAGAAGGTGAATTGTCAAGAAAAGTGGAGGAAGTAAGTGGAGAAGCACCAATTCCATTCGAAGAAGAAGAAGAAATGACAACTTCAAGTGTTGAGGGGGAGGAGAGACCCTCATCCTCACGAGGGCAAGAGACAACTTCCATCTCCATCAAAGCTAAGTCAAGAGAGCATATTATATGCTTTTGTTATAATAAAAAGGGGCACTACAAGGACAAGTGTCCACTAGGTAAAAAGGAGGTAATTCCTAAGCCTAAATCCATTCAATTTAAATCTAATATGGGTTGTAGGAATGAGGAAGTTCAAAACAAGAGAAAGAGGATTCGGTGTTTCACATGCGGGGAGCTCGGGCATTATCATACAAAATGTCTAAGAAGTAAAGAGTTCAAGAAGATGGAACACCTTAGGAAATGGGAGAAAGAGGAAAGAAAGAGGAGCACTCATCAAGGGGGAGCGCCAATGGTAAGGAAGGTACCCTCTAACCCTACTCATGCTTCAAACTTTTCAATGAATGCTCAAAATGTTTGTTTGAATGATAGAATTAATAATAGTTGTGTGCCCATGCGTGTTTTTGGTTTTAAATATCATGATAGAAGTAGAAACAATTTTGTATACCAAAGCACCAAGAATTCTAGAAATTCTAGAGCTAAGAATGTAACGCCCGCTTTTTTTTTTCAATAAAGTGGCGTTACGTTAACATGAGTAGGGCAGGTAGACATCATAAGGCAGCGGACTCACTTTAACTTTACTCATACATGCCCTACTACCATTCTTAACATAATGACATGGGAACTTGGCATATTAACTTCATACTTAAGCATCATATCATGTCATACTTAACCTCACATCATAGAGTTCCAAAAGTCATTATTCAAGCATATAAGTAACCAAGGTAAAGTTCTAGCATAAACGGTAAACATATGGTTTCCTGGGCCAAGTCACTACCACACACATGCGTTCTTGCCCTCCTGCTGCTTCCTCATTATCCCCTTGAATGATCTGCGGTATAAGAAAATAAGACTATAAGCACACAGGCTTAGTAAGACTCTTTCCTACTCACAAAAAAAACCATTCATCATTTCAAGTCCCCTTGCGTCCTAAGCCCGTTTCAAGCCCTAAAATCAGTCCCTAAGGCCTCCTCTAACTCTGATTTACTTCTAGGGTTGGTGGAAAACCTCTTTTCTCAAGCCATTCTCTCAAAACCGAAAAACATGAAAAAGGCAGTCAAGAGGTATGATGATTTAAGGTTTATTTCTCCATTTAGACTTTGCATTGATACTAATATGATGTTTTGTGTATGTTTTCTTTGATATTTTCTCTTTTGGGGGGTTATCTTGGTATGCATGCATGTGTTTGGTTTATTAGGGTTGTGTCTAAGAGGTCTAGGTGTAACGCCCGCCTTTCTCCCACACCTCGTGGTGTGGCGAGATAGGCGTCGTTACGCTAAACATACATGTGCATAAAAACATCTTAATGCAGCGGAAACATATTTTTTTTTCTTAACATGCTTTTAACCATGCAACTAAACACATGGAACATCTATACATGGTATCATATCATAACTTAACCATTCCATGACTTATTCATAATCATCATAAGCAGTATGTTATCCATAAACGTAGCATCATAGGTCTTAAGTCACCCATTAGTCATAACCATAAAACGTAGCATAAAATTTAAGAAAACATTTTCACACCCAAGACATGCATTATGTTAGAACATAAGAATCTTTTGCCAAGTCACTGCTACACACACACATGCTTCTGCCTCTCCTGCGACTTCCCTTAATAGCCTCTTGCTTGATTTGCGGTACGAGGAAAATAAAACTATAAGCACATAGGCTTAGTAAAACCCTTTCCTACTCACTAAAACCATACGTCACTTAAACATAAACATATCAAGTATCTGACATAGCGTAGCCTCGAACATAAACATAAGCATAGTCATGGCATAAGTCATAAGCATATGAACAACTAACATAGCATGATTCCTAACATCACCATAGATCTACAACCTACTTAGCATGGCATAAATCTTAACATACATTAGCATAAAACATACATACATGACATGAAACATACTTATACTTGGCATAATTCCTAGTATATATGAACATAAGGCATACTTATCATAACATAATTCTTAGCATACATGAACATAAGACATACTTATCATAACATAATTCTTAGCATACATGAACATAAGGCATACTTATACATAACATAATTCTCAACATACATGAACATAAGGCATACTTATACATAACATAATTCTCAGCATACATGAACATAAGGCATATTTATACATGACATGAAATATGAGCATAAACACAAACATAAAATATACTTACCTTGGCGCGATGCATAACATGGATGTATGAATGAGTCAAATGCATTTACTATATAAGGATGCTTACTTTTAAAATCATACTTTTAAATGCTTAACATAAACATAACATCATTGGGGTCCCCGGCTTGTACCACATACATACATCATAGCGCGCATCCCTAAGTAAATACGAGGTAGCTACCCTCGACCTACTAGGGTAAGGACAGCATAGTTGGTAGTCCTAGAACCGAGGCGTTCTTAAGGTGCCCATCCCTGTTGCACAGCTTCGGTAGTGCCAGAACCGTGGACAGCTTCGGTAGTCCAGAACCGGGGCGTTCTTAAGGTGCCCATCCCTTGGACCCTTACTTCGGTCCGGTACAAGCCTCATATATAAAAAAATAAACATGCATGCTTCATCATTCATACTTGTCATTCATACTTATCATTCATACTTATTTCATATCATCGTTATGCTTTCATCATTCATACTTATCATTCATACTTAAGGCATAACCATCATCTTCATTCCTACTTATCATTCTTTATTCATAACATAGGACATACATGCATAATCATGGTTCTAGTCATAACTTTATCCGGGTTCATCAAGCTTGCATGATCATAATACATAATAAACATACACCTCATACATGATACATTTCATCTAGCATACAAAATCCTAGTATTCATCATAAGACATGGATGATAAGCTATATATAAACCTAACACATACTACTAGGGTTCATAGCATTCATCATTAAACATGTATATATCTTCATAAATCATAAATCCATTATAAGCATTTACCAATATTCATGCATCATTATATTTATCATAACCTACTCCTACATCAATTACATCTATTCATGGCATATGATCTAAATATTCATGATTAAACATAACATAACATCAACCATATAAAGTCATGTTATATGACACCTAAACTAGGATTTTAGTCACATGGAGGCCCTTACATCATGCTTCAAAATGTACTAGCATCATGGTAACTTATAACATGCATTCTTGAGACCCTAACCCAAACCAAACCCTAGGTTTGGGTCTTGGCCGAAAGTCCTAAAGGACCATGGGTCCATGGAAAATTTGCCTAGATCATGATTAACATCCCTTACTTACATATCATGCCATAGAAAAAATCATTTAAACCCTTAATTGGACTTAACCCCAAGCCCTAGGCCTAAGGCAAGGGTTGGCCGAAACCCTAGAAGGGTAACAAGCCCATGGAAAAGTTCATTTAACACCAGTTTTACCCATAAGGTATCATAAGAAACATATTAATCATGCTTGAAGAGGTTGGAGTTTTCCCCTAGCCCCTTGACTTTGATGTGGCCGAAACCCTAGAGGGTTAATAGGGTATCAAAAATTTCCCTAGATCATAATCTATGCCTTACATAACATCATGAAACATTTAAGAGCACAAAGGAAAATTTACATCATCCCTAAGCCCAAGCAATAGCCTTGGCCGAAACTTCCATAAGCCCTAACCATGGATTTTTCCAACATATCATGCCAACAAAACTTAGATCATGATAAATATCTTGAAAACCATCATACCACAGGTGAGGGGGTTTTACCTTGGGTTGTCTTTGATTTTTAGACCTTAAAAGAGAAGGAGAATGGGAATCCCTTTGCCACTTGAACCCTTCTGGCCCTTGTAACCTTGGAAGAGAACCTAGATCTTCTAAATAGAGTCCTTGGTGGAACTTTTCTTAAGGGGGAGAACACCTTGAGTTTTCGGCCAAAGCAAGGAGGAAGAAGAAATGAAGAGGAGAAGGGAAGTTGTAACTTCCTTTCCATATTTATATCACTTTTAAAAGGGGTAAATGAAGAGTCATGGTGTCTCTTCCCTTGATGACTCTTCATTTCCTACACCTTAACTAATATCCATTTCATTCTCTCATAGCACTCCCTTGCTAGGTGAATTGGTTAGTGCATGCTTGGTTGTACAAGAGGTCCAAGGTTCAATCCTTGGTGCATGCACTAATTTTTCTATTTTATTTTTAATTTATTTCCTATTATTTTGAAAATTCCTTAAAAATTCCCCCATAATTATATTAATATTTCCCATTAAAATCCATCTATTTTTATATTAAATTTTACCTAAAATCCACCCATGATAATGGCACTAGAAAGCCCATATAAGGCCCCTTAGTACTTAGTTTCTCAATTTAAATGAGAGAACCATGGGTTTCTCGGCTAAGGTTCGTATTAATATTTCTAGATCCTTTGGAAAATTATTTAGACATGCTTAATATTTTAAAGAAAATATTAAGAGAATTTTCCGGGTCGTTACACTAGGGGTGAGGGTTCATCCCGACCAGGTCCCCAAGCTCCAGAGGAGTCAATATTTAGGAGCCGAGAGTGCAAGAAGAGGTTCGAGGAGAATGAGTTTGTTGTGTTGCCCTGTTGGTATCTTAACAAATCCTATTTTGAGGATAAAGCGCTACAAATTATTGAGATGGTGACTCATTTTGGCATAGAACAGTTGGTTTATTGCCAACATGACATTAACACTGATCTATGCAAGGAGTTCTATGCAAATTTAACTTTTATTGATTCAGACAATAATGTTTATGAATCGAGAGTAGCTGGCGTTACCATTCCTTTCACACCCATGATTTTAGCTAGTTTCTTAGAGTGTCGGCCGTCAAACAATGTCAACACCTATTTTCCAAATGCCATTGAGCCGCTTGAGTTTGAAAACATTACCATTGATCAAATTCATCTGCACTATTTTAGAAGACATAGACATGAATCTGAGCGCACCTTTGATGCAAAGCCCATGCACCCATTTAGCCATGTTCTATATAAGATTGTTGTAGAGTGTATTTTACCCATTGTCACTAAGGGGAGAGCAAGGATTCGACTGCCTCACTTAGTGATGATGTATGCTCTTGAAAGACGATTGGACATAGATGTGTCATTGCATGTGTTTGCCTCCATTTGTCATTTTTCCCAGAGTGTCAATGGGAAAATTTATATGCCCTTTTGTCACATGTTGACTGAGTTCTTCCAGCTACGATATGGCATTCGTGTCACCAGTGGTCAGGTTAAACACCTGTCCAAGGAGTATGATCAAATTGGCACCTGCTAATTATCATTGGTAGGGATTGAGTTTAGACAGGGGCATTTGCTTGGAGGGAGCGCCCAGAGGCCATTGATGCAGATGAGGGGCCCGTCGAGCTGGTCACCCGAGCAGAGATTACCTAGCTCCAGGCAGATGTTCACGCCATCTACGAGGACATTCACGGATGCCAGCAGACGGAGCAGAGGCTTGAAGCAATAGTTGATAGGATGACCAGCCGTCATGATGAGATGTACGAGATGATGCAGCAGTGGCATCTCGCCTATCAGGCTCCTCCTCCTCTTCCTCCTCCCTCTGGTGGTGATGATCACATGTACTTCTGACCAGTGGATGCAGCTGTTGAGAGTGATTCCAGTGTTGAGGGTGTTTTGACTTGATGTTTTCTTACACCTCTCAAACGCTTTATATTCTGATGTATGTATTTGGATGTTTTCCGGGATCTACGTTTTGGGCCCTAGACATTATTTTAGGTCATATTTTATGGCTATGCCTATGTTTGATGCATGAACTATCTATGGGTTACTTCATTGTGTAAATTTATGGCATGCAACTTATTTCATTAGTTTCTATTTGGTTTTTGCATCTTTATCATGCTGAATGATGCTTTAAATATTGCTTGAATATCTCTAAGTGTTAATGGATGGTTCTTTTATGATCATTATATATGTATTCATGATAGGTTTAAAATTTGATAATAATTGCTATCTAATATGGTTTGGCTGAAAATCAAGAGGATACCATGCTTAGAAGAGATGATCATTAAATCATGAGGGAGTTTTTGTCAAAGTAAATACATTTATTTGAAAAAGGGGGAGTTTGGGAATCATTTTGAATGCCAAATGGAGTTGCTAGAAAATGACAAGTCTAGGATATCATGATTAGAACTCTAGGTTGATACAAAGTTTGTTTTATTTGGGAATTTTTGAGTTTGTATCGAAAGTCAAGCACGGTTGATATTTTTCATGAACCAAATTTTTCTAGGGTAGGAAATACTTTAACAACTGTGCTTGCAAAGTTTCACATTTTTCCAGATTTTCTAGAATTTTTTATTCGTTTATGAAATTCAGCTAAAATTCTGAAACCTGTCGTATCAGTCGACTGCCCTGAGGGCAGTCGACTGGTATTGTGGGCAGAATGGGTTTGTGAGATTTCTGAAGGATTTTTCAGAAATAGGATTAAGTTCTATTTGGCACCTAGAGTAGGGTTGCTTGGGGCAATCTTTTGATGGTGTCAAAGGGGGAGAACTTGGGTGTTAAGTTAGGTTTGGGTTGAAACTTAACTTAAGTTGGGAGAACTTAACTTGGGGTCAGCAATAAGGATTGAAATTTGGGAGAAAGCATAGGTTAAGGGGGAGGTTGCCTCTTGTGTGTTATGCTTGAATTTCAATTGCTTTTGCTATTGTTATTGTTATATGTTTACCTAACTTAACATATTGCCACACATCAAAAAGGGGAGATTGTTGGGGCAATCGACCCTGAGATGATCTGGAGGATCATGATATTTTGATGAGTGGGCAATATGGTTAAGTTAGGATTTGTGTTGTTCTCACATGTGTACATGAGTGTGTAGGTGTACAGGTATGCATGGACTTGGTGTTGGATCGAGAGAACCGATAGAGGGGGGGTGAATATCGGTTAACGTTCGGATTTGAAAAGAGAATGTGTAGCGGAAGATTAAACACAAACAGACACAGACACCAAGGTTTTTACTTGGTTCAGAGCCTAGGTCGACTCCTACTCCAAGGCCCACGGTCGCTGACCGTTTACTGCTGGCAATACTATAATCGCGCAAAATCAGTTACAGAAATGGAATTACAGTTAAAGTGCAGTACTAAAATTAAACTCTTCTTTTTACCGACGTCCGATGTAGATTACTTTTTCCAGAGCAGTAGGACGTCGTCGGCGCTTGTATCTTGAGTCGGGAGGTTGCCGGAGCAGAGCGCGGAAGCAGAAGAGCGTAGAAGTGTTGAAAGAATTCGTTGTTAGAAGCCTCGGGGTCGAGGGCCCTTTAATAGGCCCTGGGGGCGCCCGGAACATCGGGGGCGCCCCCCCCCCACGTGTCGGCCGATCCGCCATTAACTCGGTCTGCTTCTGATCCCTTCAACCTCGGGATCAGATCTTGACCGGGGCGCCCGGGACGCTGGGGGCGCCCGGGTTGACCGGGTCAAACTCTTATCCTCTTGGCTTCACTGGAGCTGCTTCGGTAGCTTCACCTGGGGGCGCCTGGAGCGCTGGGTGCGCCCGGGTGCAGTGGGGGACCCAGGAGCATGGGGGCGCCCCGAACATGAACTGTCGAAGCCTTCTTTTGAATTATGTGTTTTGTGTTCACCTTGGGGGCACCCGGGACACTCCGGGCGCCCTGGTCAGCTGTTGCCTCACTCCTTTGAGGCTCTCTGAGCTACAGACACTCGTTCCTTCGGTCCTGCATCCAGGGTTAGTCCAAAACACTATAAAACAGCAAGATGTTAGTTTATACAGCCTTAGCTGTCTTGGTTCTGACTTTGGGTCTCCAAAATGGAACCCTAGGTCGAACCGACGCCTACTGTTCCCTCGACGGGGAATGCATCCTCACCTACTCCTCTCGGGAGAATGTACCTGATGCCAACCGCTCCTCTGGTTGGACTTTTGCCTAGCGGTCCTTCGCCAGGTCTTGGATACCAAGCTGTCCTTCGCCCGGTGCCTAGCTGTCCTTCGCTAGGGCTTCAGTACCCTGGCATTCCTTCGTCAGTGCCTAGCAGTCCTTCGCTAGGGCTTTGTGACCTGGCATTCCTTCGCCAGTGCCTAGCAGTCCTTCGCTAGGACTTTTTACCCTGGCATTCCATCGCCAGTGCCTAGCAGTCCTTCGCTAGGACTTTTTACCCTGCACACTAGAGTAACATGTTTAGATAACAAGTAAGACAACTTTTGAGCCTTGTTGCCATTATCAAAACTCAGGTTCGACTTGGGTGCTTTCTGCACCAACAATCTCTCCCTTTTTGATTTATGGCAACCCTGGTTCAAAAAGTTAAGTTTAATTAAAGTATAAAAAAAATTACCTTTTGTTCCCTCCCCCTAGATTTTTTAAAAATTCGTGGGGTTTTTGAAAATAGGTTTTAAGTCTGAAGATGGTAAAAATTTTAAGCTTTAAAGCTTATATTTTCCAAAATGATTTTCGTTGTGTATTTTGGAAAGAATTTAACCACTTTGACAAATTTTGAAAGCTTTAAGCAGTGTTTTGAAAACCTTAAGTTTTGAGTACTGAAAATATTGATGCCTTAAGTTTAAAGTACTCAAAAGTTTTTGAAAATTTTAATTTTTAAAGTACTTGGTTAAATTTGAACACTTTACTTTTAAGTACTTAGAGTTTGAAAAACTTCAGTTTTAAGAACTTAGGAAACTTTTAAGAACTGTTAGTTTAAAGTGAAAACATAAAAACTTAAGTACTTAATAAGATTTTGAAACTTTAAGAACTTAGTAAAATTTTGAAAGCTTAAGTACCTAGTAGAATTTTGAAAATTTTAAGTACTTAGTAAGATTTTGAAAAGCTTAAGTACTTAGAAAAGTTTTGAAAAGCTTAAGAACTTAGAACTTTTTGAATAAAGGATAGAGTTAAAAAAATTTTGAGCTAGACATTTTAAACTCTCTCCTTACTTATCTCTCCTCCTTTGCCATATATCAAAAATAGATAAATATAGCAGAAATTAAATTGCATAAAGGAAATAACTTTCATAAAGGAAAATATTTGCATGATTTTGCTGTACTGAAACAATTCATTATAAGACTTAAATCAAATTAGTTAATTTTCTCTTGTAGGGACCTGTCTAACCCAATTAGCTACTTACTAACTGTTATAAACAGTAGTTTTTGCTAGGGTTAGTCATGTTAAGTGTTTCTGTTCAAGTTAGATTTTCTAAACTTGACACTTAACTTGATTCCTGTGTAAGTTGTATTTAGTGCCCCAATTACTGCAGATGCACTGACTTAAAGCATCTTGAATTAAGGCAAAGACCTAAGCATCTCAACCTATTCTAGGTTATCAATCAAAAGTACCCTAAGGTGCTTGTGAGATGCTGGCTTCTAAATCTATAGGTGCATGCAGTTCTAGGGTTAGGGCCTAGGCTAAGTCCATTTGCGAAAAAGCCCTAGTTTTGAAAGGGGGTAGTTTTGAAATATAACTAAGTCGAAAAAGATTTTAAAAAAATTGATTTTGAAATTAAGTAAAATAGTTTTTCAAATTCTTTTAGAAACTGTTTTTTTTACTTAAGTAAAGCAGTAAGAAAATTGAAAGTAGAGTTAACCTATTCTACAGAGCACAGTAAAGATCAGATACTTAAGACAAATAAGTAGTCAACAAAATAGGTTAACTGATCAACCAGAGGTCCAGTAGAGTCAAACATGAGTCAAGTTTTTAATTACTTAGTACAATGCTGAAAAATAGTCTAACTAGGAAGAAGGGCCAGGGTGGTCAGATGAGCCAGGTTGCCATGATCGAAATAGTGTCATCATCTCGTGATACTGTGCATCTCTGGCCTCCCTCTCAGCTCTAAGGGCGCTCATATACCCGGTGTAGTAGCCTAGATTTGTCTCCATGTTTTCGGCATGATTGGCCTCCACTTCCTCTCGGAGGCTCTGGACATGTGTCTCCAGCTGTGTCACTCGATCGTAGAGTGTCGGTGGAGGGGGCTCGTCTATGTGTGCTTGAGCTTCAGCTGCCAGATCTGCAACGTCAATGTCTACCTCCTCGTTTGAGTCGATCGGAGCCCCGGCCTGCTGTCGTCTCCAACTCAAAACCCCGGTGGCCGAGACCTCAAGACCCGCTAAAGAGAAGTTCCTAAATCCTATTTCATCAAAGTCGGTCATTGCGGTTATTTCACCCACGGTAATGTCACGACCGTGGTGATGAAGGAGGGAGGTGATGATGTGGCAGAATGGAGTGCGCACTCGTCCCTGGGTAGTAACACTGGACGCATGCAGAATAGTATGAAACATATGTAGTCCAATGTCAATATCAAGGTGATGGATTAGGGCATACAGGAGGAAGGCATGAAAAGGTCGCATGGTCGCGACATCTCTAGTGGAGAGTGGTAAGATACAGCGGACTAGGACTCTGTACAAGGCGTAGTCCTGTGCCTGAAGGTCAATGGATTGGAATCGTCTATTAGCGGGGAGTCTAGCTTCCCTATAGAAATAGGAATGGAGAGTGTCTAAAGTAATGTGAGAGTAGGGAGGATCAAATGGAGAGTTCCTAGGTGGATAGCAGCAAAATGTGGACTGGGAGGGTCGTAGTCCAAGGAATCGGTTTAGCAAGGTAGGGGTGATAGACAGGGGTATTCCTTGAACAGTAGTGTAAAATATGAGATTGTCTTGTCGAACTATGTTATTGTAGAATTCTGCACATAAGGATTCATTAATGGTATGAGTGCAGAATACTAGATTATCCAGTTGATAAAAGTTTATGACGTTCATGGATAAGGGACAGGATTGGGTAAAGAAATGTCTATTAAGATAGCTTGTTTTGATAGGCTTGTAGGTGGTTCGAGCAAACGTATTACATAATTCTAGAGTCGGGAACCTAGGGTCGGGACTCGGTTCGGCACCGGGGTTCGCTTGGTTTGCTCGGCATTTTCTAAGTTAAGAGGCATGCATTTATAAGAAAGGAATAATTCTAAGTGCATTAAAGAATTTAAGAAAGTAGTCCAAAATAAATCATACCGGGGAGGCATGGTGAGATTGAGGAAGCAGAAGTGTCACTTGATCTTCTTGGAATGAAGGGAGTGAGGAAAGAAGTTGGTTTTTGGTGTGGGAAGAGAGGGGGATTCGGATCCCTTTTATAGGCTTTACATTGGGGGCGCCCGGGAGCTCCCGGGCGCCCGAGACAGTGGTCACTGCCAAAGGCAGTGACTAGGTCTGTTGGGGGCGCCCGGAGTGGCCCGGGCGCCCTTGTCAGGTTTACTTTGCAGCTTTTGCTGCATTGAGTGTGATGGGGGCGCCCGCGTGGTTCCGGGCGCCCTAGTCAATGGTCAGAGGCAGCTTTTGCTAGAGAGATGGAAAAGATATAGGGGGGGCGCCCGAAGGGTCACGGGCGCTCGGAGTGCATAGGAAGTGACAAATATTATGACTTGTCATTGTTTGACCATGGTTTAGTTGGTTTGACCATGGTTTGACTTTTTTGACTATGGTTTGACTATGTTGACCATGGTTTGATTAGGTTGACCAAGGTTTGACTATGTTGACCAAGGTTTGACTATGTTGACCAAGGTTTGACTATGTTGACTAAGGTTTGACTATGTTCTGTGCTACACAATATAGGTATTACAGGAATCATAATTAAGTTTAATTTTTCTGTCTCACCCAAATCTAGGGTTTTCAATCACGTTAGCCTTATAGGTTTTGTGAGACAGGTTTTGGTAAGTAAAATTATTTTGACAAATTAATTTTTAGAAAGCCTTAAATTAATTTTTGAAAACAACTAAGTTTATTTTGAAGAAAAATGTTTGATTCTACAACTAACTGAAAATTTGTGTTAGATTTGAATTTGACAAAGAGTAATTTGAATTTGAAATTCAAAAATTGGCTTCCAGGTCTTGGCGAGGCACTAGGCCTTCTTTGGCCGTAGCCTTATTGGATCATCAACCCTTTCCTTGACAAAGCCGTTTAATGACATTTCATTTTCAAAATTAATCCTTGAAAAGTTCTGGTCTAACTAGTTAGGATTTTGGATCGGTAGCTTCGGCTAGTTTCACCAGTCTAAAGAGACCAAGTAAACTTGACCTTATTAGAATTGGTTTCCCTAACGTACTATCATCTCACCGCCACCCAATACTATGTTGTCAAGTTTCAGTTAAGTTTGTTTAGTCCTTAAACTAACCATTCCTAAGTCTAAGCATGGTAAATTGCAGAAATTTAAATAAACAATCAAACAAGAAAATTGCAAGAATTAAATTCTATTTAACAATAAGTATCGTTTTTAATTTGGCTCCCCCTGGACTAAAGCCACGGTAATGATTGGGCAAGATGTGAATCTTGTCCTTAGGGATCCAATACTGATTTGATCCAGTTGGTTTGTTCAGGTATAGTTTAGGTACCCATGCCTGAACTTTACTTCTGGACTGATTCAATACAGCAAAGTAAGATCTTTGTCTAGATTTGGTTCTATAGCCAAGTCCGGATCGATTTAGAACTGATTTCTGATTTCCAAGAATCATGTCATGACCCTTGGAACTAGAGGTGAATCGTTCTAAGGCTGATATAAGATCCTTAACCTGAATTTTCAGGGAGGAGTTCTCTTTCTCAAGTTTTTCAGCTTGAGTAGGAGTTCCTTCTTGAGCCTTTTCGGTTAAGGGTTTAGAGTCAGCTCCCTCTATCAAGAGTTTTACTTCCTGTCGGAGGGATTCGACTCCGAGTTTGGCTTTCGCCAAATCTCGAGAAAGATACGAAATTAGTTCATTTAATTGACATCTATTAAATCCACTTACCTTAATTTTGCCGTCTTCTGAGAAGGTCAGTATGTCGTCGTCCTGTTCTGATTCTGACTCTGTCTCGACTTTCTCTGAGGCGGTTAGTGCTAGTAGGTTCGACTGTGGGACTTCTTCTTATTCTTCGGAGGAGGACTCGTCCCACGTAGCTTGAAGTGCCTTCTTTCTTATATTCTTCTTGGTTTCCTTTAGATTCGGACACTCCATCTTGTAGTGTAACGCCCGCTTTTTTTTTCCTTTCCATAAAGCGGCGTTACGTTAACATGGGTAGGGCAGGTGGACATCATAATGCAGCGGAAAAACTTTAAACTTACACCTACCTGTATCTACTACCATTCCTAACATGACGACATGAGAACTTGGCATATTAACTTCATAATTAGCATCATATCATATCATACTTAGCATCATGTCATAGAGTCACATAAGTCATCATTCAAGCACATAAGTAGCAAAGGTAAAGTTCTAGCATAAGACGAGTAAACATATTGTCTTCTTGGCCAAGTCACTACCACACACATGCATTCTTGCCCTCCTGCTGCTTCCTTACTGTCCCCTTGTGTGATCTGCGGTATAAGGAAATAAGACTATAAACACACAGGCTTAGTAAGACTCTTTCCTACTCACTAAAACCATTCATCACTTAATAATGAGCACATGAAACATCAACATACTTGGTGCTCTACTTAGAACATAAGCATCTAGGATCACTTAGCATATATTCGACATGGCATGAACATAAACATAATAAACATTCTTAGCATGACATGATACATGGCATAAACCTAAACATAAATAAACATTCCTAGCATGGCATGATACATGGCATAAACATAAACATAATAAACATTCTTAGCATGGCATGATACATGGCATAAACTTAAACATAAATAAGCATTCTTAGCACGGCATGATACATGGCATAAACCTAAACATAAATAAAAATTCCTAGCATGGCATGATACATGACATAAACATAAACATAATAAACATTCTTAGCATGACATGATACATGGCATAAACTTAAACATAAATAAACATTCTTAGCATGGCATGATACGTGACATAAACATAAACATAAGCATAAATCGTTTACTATCATGCATATTTTCTTGACATGAAACATAAGCATAAGACATTACTATCATGGCAGAATGCATAACATGAATGAATGCATGAGTCTAATGCATATACATAAGGATGCTTAACTTTTAAAATCATACTTTTAAATACTTAAACATAATCATAACATCATTGGGGGTCCCCGGCTTGTACCACATACATTCATCATAAGCGCGCATCCCTAAGTAAATACGAGGTAGCGAGCCCCGACCTACTAGGGTAAGGACAGCATAGTCGGTAGTCCCAAAACCGGGGCGTTCTTAAGGTGCCCATCCCTGTTGCACAGCTTCGGTAGTGCCAGAACCGTGGACAGCATAGTCGGTAGTCCAGAACCGGGGCGTTCTTAAGGTGCCCATCCCTTGGACCCATACTTCGGTCCGGTACAAGCCCATTCATAAAGTAAAATACTTCACATGCTTCATCATTCATACATCATGGCATGCATCTTTATTCATAAACATAACATGCATCTTTGTTCATAAACATGGCATGCATCTTGATTCATAAAACATGACATGCATCTTCATTCATAAAACATGGCATGCATCTTCATTCATAAAACATGGCATGCATTCTCATTCATAAAACATGACATGCTTACATAAAACATCATTCTTATTCCTAGTGCTTGCTTGATCATGGCATCTAAGGTAAGCATTGCATTATATCCATTGCACATGATATATTTACATAGACCATTTTCCTAATCCATGGAGCTTGCATGGTCATAATACATAAGGTAAGTGTTGAGTTTCATCCATAAGCATGGTATCTCTCACAAGCATGCATAGGTAGAACTTCCATAAACATGCTACCTACTATCCAAGTGCATGGCATAGAACATAAGACATTCATGAATAACCCTATTAAGCATGGCAACCAATCATAAACATACAAACATGAACATGGTGCTTAAGGTTAGGGTTATAGGTAACTTAATTTCTACTGCATGCTTGAACCTATATATATACTTCATAATAAACCATAAATCGTCATTCTTCAAACTCTAACTCCACCCAAACCCTAGTTACCTTGCTTGGCCGAAACCTATAAGGGAGAAGTTCCATCATTCAATTACATGTAAGGTAGCATAAGGAAAAGTAACAACAATACATTACCTATAGGGCCATAAGAAGCCATTTAGGCTCATGATTAGGGTTCACCCTAACCCCAAGCCCTATTTTCTAGGGTTGGCCAAAACATATAAGGATCCATGGGTGCATGCATAAATTCATAGAATTTCCAATTAACCATCTAACGCCTTCCATACCATACCATAGGAACCATTATGACCCTTACTTAAGGTAAGCTCCAACTCTTTGCCCTAGACCCCTACTTGGCCGAAAGTTATAGGGTCACAAAGCCTCGTGAAAATTCACATAAGTCACCATCAATCTCCCTTATATCATGATAATACACAAAATATATACTTGAAGGTTTAGATCCAACCCTACTCATGGGTTCATGGGGTTGGCCGAAACCCTAGGGGATACTAGGGTACCCCAAAATTTCTCCAAATCTTATTTTAACTTATATTCATCATGGAAAAACATTACAAAGCATGAGTAAGATTTTTAACATCAACTTGGACCCCAAAAACCCTAGTGGCCGAAACCTAGGTTAGGGTTCATGGCTCTTTTCCTTTTTTTTCAACATAAAATTCAAACAAGACTTTCATATCATGGTAAACTTCAAGAGAGCTATTATACCACAGGTGAGGGAGTCTTACCTTGGTTGATCTTGATTATAGACCATAGATTTGGGAGAAGGATGAAGATCTTGTTGCCTCTTGACCACCCCTAGCCTTTGTACCCTTGTAAAAGCCTTGGATCTTGGAGATGGAGCCTTAGGTGAACCTTTTCCAAGGGAGAATCCCCTCTTGGGGTTTCGGCTAGAGTGAGGGAGGAGGAAGAAGAAAAGTGGATTTGATGGAAGGAAGGAAGTAACTCCCATTCCCCCTCTTTATAACACATTAAGGAGGGTAAGTGAAGAGTCATGGTGTCTCTTCATTTTCCCTAAGCCTTAACCATAATCCACTTCATTTCCTCATAGCACTCCCTTGCTAGGTGAATTGGTTAGAGCATGCATGGTGGTGCAAGAGGTTCAAGGTTCAATCCTTGGTGCATGCACTAATTTTCCATTTTATTTTTATTTTATTTTTCTATTATTTCGAAAATCCCTTAAAAATTCCCCCATAATTATGTTAATATTCCTCATTAAAATCTCTTTATATTTCTATAAATTTTTACTTAAGATTCACCAATAATCATGGTACTAGAAAGCCCATATAAGGCCCATTAGTGTCTATTTCCCCAATTTAAATGGAAAAAGCATGGATTTCTAGATTAAAATTTGTGTTAATGTTCCTAGGTCCCTCGGAAAATTATCTAGACATGCTCAATATTTTAAANGCTCATCTCGTCCTCGCGTTCCCCGGTAGCTTCTTCGAACCGTTGACTTTGACATAGAACCTTGACTAAGGGTACTTCCTTACTCCTTAGCTTCTTGACTTCCCGATCCAAGATCTGGATAGGTCTGCTTTCATAGCTTAGGTCCTCCTGCACTTGTACTGTCTGTGGCTCGATCACTCGGTCCATATTTGGGATACACTTTTTAAGCGTTGACACATGGAACACATTATGAATGGCTGACATCTCTGGAGGCAGCTCCAGCTCATATGCCACCTTACCAACTCTTTTCAGAATCAGGTATGACCCCACATAACGCGGACTTAGTTTTCCTTTCCTCCCAAATCTTGTCACCCCTTTCATAGGAGCCACTTTGAGGAACACCAAATCTCCAACATTAAATTCTAGTGGTCTACGCCGGACATCGTCATAACTCTTCTGCCAGCTCTGAGCAGCCTCTATCCGTTGCCGAATATTCTGTATAGCTCGGGTGGTGCTATCAATGACATCCGTTGTGAGCCCCATTTCCTTCTTTTCGCCACCCTCGTACCAACAGATCGGAGACCTACATCTCCTCCCATACAAGGCTTCATAAGGTGTCATTCCAATAGTAGCATGGTAGCTATTGTTATAAGCGAATTCTGCTAAGCATAGATTTCGACACCAGCTCCCTTTGAAATCCAAGGCACAAGCTCGCAACATGTCTTCTAGTACTTGATTCACCCGTTCAGTTTGCCCATCAGTCTGAGGGTGAAAGGCGGTGCTAAATCGCAATTTAGTGCCGAGAGACTTCTGAACACACTCCCAAAAATGCGAAGTAAAGCGACCATCCCTATCTGAGATGATGGTCTTGGGAACTCCATGAAGTCTGATTATCTCCTTAACATATAATTGAGCCAGTTGTTCCATTGAATCAGCATCTTGATTGCCAGGAAGTGAGCAGACTTCGTCAGCTTGTCCACAATTACCCAAATCGCATCATATCCATTCGTAGTCCTGGGAAGCCCTGAAATAAAATCCATAGAGATGTCTTCCCATTTTCACTCCGGAATTGCGAGTGGCTGCAGAACTCCTCCGGGTCGCTGGTGTTCTGCTTTTACTTGCTGGCAAGTCATGCAAGTACTAACATGCTGAGCCACATCCCTCTTCATACCGGACCACCAAAACTTCTCCTTCAGATCTTGATACATCTTGGTGGATCCTGGATGCATCGAATAAGGGGTTCCGTGAGCTTCTGCCAGTATTTCCCTTCGAAGCTCCGGATTATTAGGAATACATAGACGATCCCTAAGGTAGAGTACTCCCCCTTTGGCGATATGAAAACCATCGCCCTTTCCTTCTAGGATCTCCTGTTTTATTTTCTGAAGACCCAGATCACCATTTTATTTTTCCAATATGTCCTCAAATAGCATGGGTGATATGGTCATGGTGGAAAGTCGTCCGGAGATGACCTCGACCCCAAAATTCATAATTTCTTCTTTGAGTGGTCGGGGTAATATGGCTATGGACATCAAGGTGGCACTTGACTTCCGGCTGAGTGCATCGGCCACTTTATTTGCCTTCCCTGGATGGTAGAAGATCTCGCAGTCGTAGTCCTTCACCAACTCAAGCCATCGGCGTTGTCTCATATTCAGGTCTTTCTGAGTGAAGAAATATCGCAAACTCTGGTGGTCTGTATAAATCTTACACTGCGCTCCATATAGATAATGCCTCCATATTTTAAGAGCGAAGACCACCGCGGCCAGTTCCAGATCATGAGTGGGATAATTCTGTTCATATTCCTTGAGTTGTCTAGAGGCGTAGGCAATAACCTTTCCATTCTGCATAAGTACAGCTCCAAGTCCTAGTTTGGAGGCATCGCTATACATGTCGAAGCTCTGATTACATTCCGGAAGGGTAAGGATTGGAGCGCTTGTAAGTCTCCTTTTTAGTTCCAAGAAACTCCTTTCACAGTTTTCCGTCCATTCATACTTCTTATCCTTCCGGGTGAGAGCCGTTAAAGGGGCTGCAATCCTCGAGAAGTCCTCCACAAATTTTCTATAATAGCCTGCCAGCCCAAGATAACTTCTGATTTCGCTAGCGTTCTTCGGCCGGCTCTAGTTATTCACAGCTTCAATCTTTATTGGATCTACCATAACTCCGTCTTTGGAAATAATATGACCCAAAAAGCCCACTTGGTCGAGCCAGAACTCGCATTTGGAAAATTTTGCGTACAGTTGCTTTTCCCGAAGAATCTCTAATACTATCTTCAGGTGCTCAGCGTGCTCTTCTTGGGTCCTCGAATAAATAAGGATATCGTCGATGAAGACGATTACAAATTTGTCAAGGAACGACGAGAATACCCGATTCATAAGGTCCATAAACATAGCGGGAGCATTCATCACGCCGAAGGGCATAACCACAAACTCAAAGTGCCCGTACCTTGTTCGGAATGCCGTCTTCGGAATATCCTCCTGTTTTACTCTAACTTGATGGTAACCAGACCTCAAATCAAATTTTGAGAAAATAGTGGCTCCCTTTAATTGGTCAAACAGGTCATCTATCCTCGGAAGGGGATACCTGTTCTTGATCGTTACGTTGTTCAGCGCTCGATAATCTATGCACATTCGCATTGTTCCGTCCTTCTTCTTCACAAACAGTACCGGAGCTCCCCATGGGGAATGACTAGGGCGAATAAATCCCTTATCCAGCAACTCCTGTAGTTGTTCCTGAAGCTCCTTTAATTCAACCGGCGCCATACGGTAAGGTGCCTTGGAGATCTGGTTAGTACCAGGAACCAATTCGATCTCAAATTCCACTTCTCTATCAGGAGCTAATCCTGGTAATTCATCTGGGAAAACCTCTGGGTAATCGCATACCACCCGGACATCTTCCAGCTTCTGGTTCTTCACTTGACTGGCATCAACCACATATGCTAGAAATCCAGTACATCCTTTGTCTATCATTTTCTGAGTTTGGAGAGTTGATAAATATTTCCCGGTTCTTTTCCTTGGCTCTCCGATGAATTCGAACCTGGAACCTGCCTCAGGTCGGAAGACCACCTTTCGCTTACGGCACTCAATAGAAGTACCGTATTTATCCAGGAAATCCATTCCCAATATAACATCATAATCTTGCATGTCGAGTACTATCAGATCGCAGTAAAGTTCCCTTCCTTCAATTCTGACCGGCACCTCACGCAGCACATGAGTGGATGTCATTATTTCCCCCGAAGGTAGGGTCGTTAAGAACCTGCAGTCTAACACTTGCAGACGCCTATCTATCTTCTTGGTATATGGCACAGAAATGAACGAGTGTGTTGCCCCAGTATCAAATAATGCAGTAGCATACTGACTGAAAATAAGTATCTGACCTGTGACAACCGTAGAAGCTTCCGCAGTGTCTTCCTTGGTAACCGAGAAAACCCTGGCATTCATCATAGTCGGTTGGGCCTCCAGCATCGGGGTACCTTCTGGTTCAGCTTGCATATAGTGTAGTTTCGCTGGGGCACCTTGGTACTGGACGAGTTGTTAGGAATGTGTCTGGCTCCTGGTAGGACAGTAAGCCGCCATATGCCCTTCCACTCCACAGGTGAAACACCGATTCGTACCTCTTCGGCATTCCCCGGGGTGCCGTTTTCCGCATGTTGCGCACAGGATAGGCTTGGCCGGTTTATTTGCTGGGCCTCCTTGAGGGTTGTTCCATGACTTCCGTTTACCACTCTGATCTCCCTTCCAGTTGTTATTGACGCCCTGGGGTTTTTGCCCTCCTAAGCGGTGATGGAAGGAAAACATCAAAAATAATGAAAGGAAGAATCGAGAATCCCGGAGTGAACTTGATCCTTACTTTCATTTAGCGCATTCCTTTGTTGATTGATATTGTTTAGATAGTGCTCAGTGAGTAGGGCGCTACCAAACAACTCCTCGGCGGTCTGCGGTCGGTTAACTCTGTCAGCCACGTTCAGAGCTATTTCGGGCCGCAACATTTTTAGCATAAGTCGGACCCTTTCTTTCTCGGTGCGGACCAGCTCGGGGCATAGGCGAGCTAGTCGATTAAATTTCTTCACGGCTTCATTGACCGAGAGGTCACCTTGTCGAAATTCCGTGAACTCGTCGTAATGTCTGTTGGTGACACGCATGTTGAAGAATTCCTCGAAGAACTCCGACTCGAAGTCCGACCAAGTCATCTGGCCCACTTGTCTTTTGGCCTTGACCCTCTCCCACCACATTCTGGCATCTCCAGAAAGGCAGAAGGACGCACACTTGATCTTTTCATGCTCCGGCCAGTCTAGCAGCTCCATGGTACTTTCCACTGTCTTGAACCATGCTTGGGCGTCCCACGGTTCGCCAACACCCGAGAAATTTTCTGGTTTCAGCCACAACCACTGAATCAGATAAGCCTCTTGACGTGCTGCAGTGGTCGGGCCTGTCGGAGGGTTTTGCGTAACTGTGGGCGCAACGGGTATAGCAGTCTGGTTCACTGGTGGAGTAGTGGAATTTTCTTGCTGGTTCATCAAGGTATTAATGGTTTGTTGCTGCTCCGTGACTTGACGCTGGAGCTGGGTTACTAATTGCACCAGGTCAGGCGATGGGGTTGCCTCGTTAAGTCGGTTACTCTGTCTTCTAGCCATGTTTTTTCTTCACCAAAGACAAGTATGGCCAATATCAGTTTTTTTTTCTACCCCTATATTATTCTAAATATTTAATTCATAAAAGAAGATAAAATATCGTTCATCGTTATATATCCTAAAGTACTTTTCATCATAAACATCGTTCATACTTGCTTATCCCAAAACCATAAAACATCGTAGAAGTGCTTACTACTATAAGATACGTAGAGAGGTACTTACTTGGAAGCTGCAGGAAGAGGGCTTAATGTGTGTGTAGTGAGATGGTAACGGCTCTGATACCAACCTATAACGCCCGCTTTTTTTTTCCATAAAGCGGCGTTACGTTAACATGGATAGGGCAGGTGAACATCATAATGCAGCGGAAAACTTTAAACTTATACCTACCTGTACCTACTACCATTCCTAACATGATGACATGGGAACATGGCATATTAACTTCATACTTAGCATCATATCATGTCATACTTAGCATCAGGTCATAGAGTCACATAAGTCATCATTCAAGCACATAAGCAGCAAAGGTAAAGTTCTAGCATAAGACGAGTAAACATATTATCTTCTTGGCCAAGTCACTACCACACACATGCATTCTTGCCCTCCTGCTGCTTCCTTACTGTCCCCTTGCGTGATCTGCGATATAAGAAAATAAGACTATAAGCACACAGGCTTAGTAAGACTCTTTCCTACTAACTAAAACCATTCATCACTTAATAATGAGCACATGAAACATTAACATACTTTGTGTTCTACTTAGAACATAAGCATCTAGGATCACTTAGCATATATTTGACATGGCATGAACATAAACATAATAAACATTCTTAGCATGACATAATACATGGCATACACCTAAACATAAATAAACATTCCTAGCATGGCATGATACATGGCATAAACATAAACATAATAAACATTCTTAGCATGGCATGATACGTGGCATGAACATAAACATAATAAACATTCTTAGCATGGCATGATACATGGCATACACCTAAACATAAATAAACATTCTTAGCATGACATGATACATGACATAAACATAAATATAAGCATAAATCGTTTACTATCATGCATATTTTCTTGACATGAAACATAAGCATAAGACATTACTATCATGGCAGAATGCATAACATGAATGAATGCATGAGTCTAATACATATACATAAGGATGCTTAACATTTAAAATCATACTTTTAAATACTTAAACATAATCATAACATCATTGGGGGTCCCCGGCTTGTACCACATACATACATCATAAGCGCGCATCCCTAAGTAAATACGAGGTAGCGAGCCCTGACCTACTAGGGTAAGGACAGCATAGTCGGTAGTCCCAAAACCGGGGCGTTCTTAAGGTGCCCATCCCTGTTGCACAGCTTCAGTAGTGCCAGAACCGTGGACAGCATAGTCGGTAGTCCAGAACCGGGGCGTTCTTAAGGTGCCCATCCCTTGGACCCATACTTTGGTCCGATACAAGCCCATTCATAAAGTAAAATACTTCACATGCTTCATCATTCATATATCATGGCATGCATCTTTATTCATAAACATAGCATGCATCTTCATTCATAAACATGACATGCATCTTCATTCATAAAACATGACATGCATCTTCATTCAGAAAACATGACATGCTTACATAAAACATCATTCCTATTCCTAGTGCTTGCATGATCATGGCATCTAAGGTAAGCATTGCATTATATCCATTGCACATGATATATTTTCATAGACCATTTTCCTAATCCATGGAGCTTGCATGGTCATAATACATAAGACATTCATGAATAACCCTATTAAGCATGACATCCAATCATAAACATACAAACATGAAACATGGTGCTTAAGGTTAGGGTTATAGGTAACTTAATTTCTACCGCATGCTTGAACCTATATATATACTTCATAATAAACCATAAACCATCATTCTTTAAACCCTAACTCCACCCAAACCCTAGTTACCTTGCTTGGCCGAAACCTATAAGGGAGGAGTTCCATCATTCAATTACATGTAAGGTAGCATAAGGAAAAGTAACAACCATACATTACCTATAGGGCCATAAGAAGCCATTTAGGCTCATGATTAGGGTTCACCCTAACCCCAAGCCCTATTTTCTAGGGTTGGCCGAAACATATAAGGATCCATGGGTGCATGCATAAATTCATAGAATTTCCAATTAACCATCTAACGCCTTCCATACCATACCATAGGAACCATTAGGACCCTTACTTAAGGTAAGCCCGAACTCTTTGCCCTAAACCCCTACTTGGACGAAAGTTATAGGGTCACAAAGCCTCATGAAAATTCACATAAGTCACCCTCAATCTTCCTTATATCATGATAATACACAAAATACATACTTGAAGGTTTAGATCCAACCCTACCCATGGGTTCATGGGGTTGGCCGAAACCCTAGGGGATACTAGGGTACCCCAAAATTTCTCCAAATCTTATTTTAACTTATATTCATCATGGAAAAACATTAGAAAGCATGAGTAAGATTTTTAACATCAACTTGGACCCAAAAACCCTAGTGGTCGAAAGTCATAGGGGTCCAAATCGTGGTTTCTTCAACATCAAACCCAAACCAAACTTTATATCATGCTAAACATCAAGGAGAACTATTATACCACAGGTGAGGGAGTCTTACTTTGGTTGATCTTGATTATAGACCTTAGATTTGGGAGAAGGATGAAGATCTTGTTGCCTCTTAACCACCCCTAGCCTTTGTACCCTTGTAAAAGCCTTGGATCTTGGAGATGGAGCCTTAGGTGAACCTTTTACAAGGGAAAATCCCCTCTTGGGGTTTCGGCTAGAGTGAGGGAGGAGGAAGAAGAAAAGTGGATTTGATGGAAGGAAGGAAGTAACTCCCATTCCCCCTCTTTATAACACATTAAGGAGGGTAAGTGAAGAGTCATGGTGTCTCTTCATTTTCCCTAAGCCTTAACCATAATCCACTTCATTTTCTCATAGCACTCCCTTGCTAGGTGAATTGGTTAGAACATGCATGGTTGGACAAGAGGTCCAAGGTTCAATCCTTGGTGCATGCACTAATTTTTCATTTTATTTTTATTTTATTTTTCTATTATTTCGAAAATCCCTTAAAAATTCTCCCATAATTATGTTAATATTTCTCATTAAAATCCCTTTATATTTCTATAAATTTTTACCTAAGATTCATCAATAATCATGGTACTAGAAAGCCCATATAAGGCCCATTAGTGCCTATTTCCCCAATTTAAATGGAAAAAGCATTGATTTCTAGGTTAAAATTCGTGTTAATGTTCCTAGGTCCCTCGGAAAATTATCTGGACATGCTCAATATTTTAAAGAAATATTAGGAAAATTTTTCGGGTCGTTACAGTTACATAAACATAATCATCACATCATGGGTGGGCCCCGGCTTGTACCACATACATACATTCATCATTTGCGCGCATCCCTAAGTAGATGTGAGGTAGCTAGTCTCGACCTACTACGGTACTAGGTTACCTTCAACCTAGGGACAACTGCGGTAGTCCATCACCGATGCTTTCATGAGGAGCCCATCCCTATTGGACAGCTGCTGTAGTCCCAGAACCGGGGACGGCTGCGATAGTCCTACACCGAGGCTTACATGAGGAGCCCATCCCTTGGACCTTATGTGGGTCCGGTACAAGCCCATTCATAAAGTAAAATAGCTTCACATGCTTCTTTTTACATCATTCATAAACTTACATAGCATATTTAAAGACAAACATAATCTTAATACATGAAACATGGTATAAAACATACTTAGTATTTCATCATTCATAGTTAATGCATAATATCATTATGCCTTAAAGGCATGAACATCATCTTCATCGAAAAGGTATGTCATGCACACATCATTATGCCTTAGAGGCATGAGCATCATTTTTATTTACCATCTTCATTCATAAGGCATGACATACATACATAATTATGCCTTAAGGCATAAACATCATCTTAGTTCATAAAGCTTGCATGATCATGGTACATAAGGTAAGCATGCATAGATAAGTTTTTACATACATGGCACATATCACATAGCATACATGATCATGGTATCTATCATAAAGCATGCATGGGTAGGATCCATATGAACATGACACATACTACATAGGTTCATAACATTCAATATAAAACATGCATAGGTCTACATAACCATAATATACATATGTTCAAGGTATTTAACCTAATGCATGCATAATTCTACATAAACATGATACATACTTTCCAACACATGTGTTCATGGTATATGGTTTGAAACATCCATATATAAAACCTACTAAAATATGGCAAATAATATAAGCATACAAGGTCATGATGCATAGAACATAAAGTTAGGGTTTTATGTATCATAAAATTCATACAACATGCTTGAACATATACATACATCATAATAAGCCATAAACAAGTATACTTGAACCCTTAGACTAACCAAAACCCTAGACTTGGAGCTTTGGCCGAATGTTATTGATAGAGGCCCCATCATTCAAGTAACATGTAAGGTACCATAAGTAAAGTAAAGCCCCTACCATACATGCAATGCCATAGGAAGCTATTAGAATCCATGATTGGGACTAACTCTAAGTCCTAGCCCTAAATCTTGTCTTGGCTGAAACCCTAGAAGGGTATTAAGTCCATGGAAAATTCATATAATTCACAATTAACATCCAATACAATACATACAATACCATAGGAAGCCATTAGAACCCATGATTGGGCTAACCCTAGTTCCTAACCCTAAAACTTGGTCTTGGCCGAAACTTATAGGGGTCTTAAGTCCATGGAAAAATTCATATAATTTCAATTAACATCCATTGTAACATAGGGAATCATAATAAACATACTTGGAGGGTTAGATTTAATCCTAACTATGAAAGGGAAGAGGTGACCGAAACTTGTAGGGTCTTAGGGTGCTACAAAAATTCCACAACTCATAATTCATTCTTATTTTATCATGAGAAAGCATTAGGAAGCATAAGTGAGGACTTAACATCATCCCAAACCCCAAAAACTTGCTTGGCTGAAAACCCTAGAAGCCCTAATCCATAGTTTTCTCAACATATATCCCAAACAAAACTTAAATCATGATAGACAACATAGAAAACTATTATACCACAGGTGAGGGAGTCTTACTCTCTTTATCTTGGTTATAAACCTTGAATAGAGAAATAAATGAAAACCTTCTTGACTTTAGATTACTCCTTGCCCTTGTAGCCTTGTGGAAGAACTTGGATCTTCAAGAGAGAGTCCCCTTGTGAAGTTTTCCAAGGGGAAAACCCCTTTGTGGGTTTCGGCAAGAAGAAGCAAGGAGGAGGAAGAAGAGAGGAGAGGAAGTGCCTTAGTGGAAGAAAAGTAACTTAAGCCTCTTCACTTCTCATCCAACCTTTTTATACTAAGTGAAGGAGCATGGTGTCTCTTCACATGGTGGCTCTTCACCTTCCTTTAGCCTCAACTAAATTCTTCTTCCTTTTCCACTAGCACTCCCTTGCTAAGTGAATTAGTTAGTACATGCATAATGAGGCTCTAGGTCCAAGGTTCAATCTTTAGTGCATGCACTTTATTTTTATCCCATTTGCTCTTGTTTTTTTTGGCAAGACCCACATAAGGCCCACCAAGAGACATGCTAATATTTCTAATTGGAACCCATTTCTATTTATGTTAAATTTCACCTAAGGTCCACTAATAACCATGGTACTAGAAGAGCCCATGTAAGGCCCATTAGTACATAGCTTTTTATTCCATATAAGAAATTATGCTAAGGTTCATGCTAGTATTCATATGTTACTCAAGAATCCATATAGGCATGATCAATATTTTAAAGAAAAATATTGATAGGATTTTATGGGCGTTACACATCCTTCTTGTTGCCGGCGATCACTAGACAAAGGAAGAGCCTTCATATCCCTTTTGTGGTGTGCGGCGAGGAGAGATGAAGGAGGCTTGGTCGGTGCAAGGTGGAGGTTGGCGCCGGCGGTGGAGGTGGAGAAAGCTTTAGTTTTCTTCCATCTCTCTTCTCCTCTCCCTTCTTCATTGTTGTCGGCGTTCACTTGACATGGAGGAGTGATCTCCTTTTTTTTTGGCATGCGAATGCAAGGGCAAAAGACGGTGGGTGGCCAGTGGTGGGAGTCTTCAACCTTGGTGTTTGTCCCCGGTGGTGAAGAAGGGGGTGGTGCCTTCTTTTTCCTTGCGTGCTTGGTGCCGTGAGTTTGGAAGGAGAGATTAGTTAGGGTGGTTGTGAGGGAGAAGAGCTCTTCTTCTTTCTCCTTCATCTTCATCTTGTTTGGAGGTGCCTGTGGAAACCCTAGCTTCTAGGGTTTAGTTGGAGCATTGAAGAGGAGGAAGAAGGAGGATTGATTGGAGGCCATTGGTGATTCTGGTTCTTGATAGATCATCGCCCACACGATGTCCAAGAGGGGAGGGTTATACGATAGAAGATCGCGAGGTAACGGGAAGGTATAACCTTTTTCTTGGCTCTTTAATTCTATCATTGCATGTGGTGTTAATTAATTATCATGTTCTTAATTATTTGATAATTATTGTTGATAATTAATTATTTTGGACCCCGATAATAAATACAAAAACTGGAAATCCACTTGTCGTCTTTTCCGCAACCAATTTATTTGGCGAGTTACAAGGCTTAACTATCAAGTTTGGCCAAGTTGTAACTCGAACCAATTAGTACGATGACGAGACGGTCGTTTAAGAGATAGGTATCCATTCAGATTAAATTTTTAATCCGTAGATATGGAGAGGTCTCACATGGACGACCCGGTGTTCGCTTAGGAAACCCGCCAAGCTATCCAACAGATGTTATACTTGTTGAGTTGAACGAGCCTACATCCTATTAGGTGTTGGGTTTCCCCACGGAGATTCCGAGTCACACAAGGGAAACCCCTCCATGTCCACAGATAAAAAATTCTTCAATCCAAATGGAGACCTATTTCCTAAATGATCATCTCATCGTCGTACTAATTGATTCGAGTTACTACTTGACCAACTTGTTGTTCAAGCCTTGTAACTCACCTAACCAATTAGTAGTGGAATAGATGATGAGTGGATCGCCAAGTTTTATGTTTATCATCGGGGTCCAAAACAATTAATTATCATAATTAATTAAATAGTAATTAACATCCAATGATAATTAATTAAACAATCACATGAAATAGGAGAAAGAACAAATGAACCAAAGGAGAAGTTATACCTTCCCTTTTACTTCGCGATCTTCTATTGTATGACCCCCCCTTCTTGGACGTCATGTGGGCGACGATCTACCAAGAACCGAAGTCACCAAGGCTCCAATCTTCCTCCTCCAAAGATGCGTCGAACCCTAAAGGAGAACTCATCCTTGCTTCGCCGGCCACCGGAACCCTAAAGCTCTTCCAATGCGCCGTCGACCAACTCCTAGTGTTGGGTATGGCTTGGCGGGTTTCCTTAGCAAAAATTTGGTTGTCCTTGAGAGACGTCTCCATGTCTACGGATTAAAAATTAATCCGTATGGATACCCGTCTCCCAATGACCATCTCGTGCCGTATCGAACGATCCAAATTACAACTCGGCCAATCTCAAAAATCGAGCCTTGTAATTTGCTTGACCGTTTGACCACGGAAAAGGCGATAAGTGGATCGCCGGCTTTTGTGTTTATGGTCAAGGTTCAATTATTTAATTATTGGCTATGATACAAAATCAAAACAATTAAATAATTAACATGAAATGATAAGGCAATTAAAACATGGCACATAATAACGTAAGGATCTTGGGAAAGAATTATACCTTCCCGATCACCTCGCGGCCTTCTACCTTATGTCGCTCCCCTTCCCGGACATCATGTGGGGGACGGTCTACCGAGAACCGAGATCACCAAAAGCTCCAAACAATCCCTTCTTCCTTGTCGACTAAACCCTAGCCTCTAAGGTTTACCCGCCGGTAGCTCTCTCTCCTCTTCCCTTGCGTCACCGGCCGCCGGAGCCTCCAAACCATCGTCGACACAGTTGTTGTCTTCGAGAGAAGAGCAAATAAGAGGAAGAAGGAGAAGAGACTCCTTCTTCCCTACCCAAACCGCCCAAACACAATCCAACTTCCCTTACCTTGCGCCTCCGTCGCCGCCGCAAGTTCCACCGCCGCGCCTCCTCACCGGCAGCCACTCCTAATCACAAAAGGGATTAAAGATAAGTCCCTTTGTCTAGTGGTGATCTCCTACCGAGAAGATGAAGGAGGAAGATAAAGAGGAGAAAGGGAAAACCCCTTCCTCTTTGTCGTGACCTAGGAGAGAGAAAGGAGAGGGAAGAAGAGAAAGGGCATTGGGTTGATTGGATGATTACTCCTTGGTTCCATGATCTCATAGGGTATTTATAGGGCTAAGGTAGGGACCAAGAGGAGGAGTTTGATCATGGCCCACCAATGGATCTAAATCCGATCCATTAATTAAGATTCATTCCACTAAAGGATCTTAATTGAACTTCCTCACCAACCCCCATATTTTCATATGGGCACCACATATTACGAGTCGTCCATCCCCCCGTGTTTAAGATATCAAATGTCCATTAATTAATTTAAATTACTAACAATTCAAATTAATTAACTTCTGGATCCTTGATTAATACCACTCAACCTTATCATCATGCCGGATCAAATCCACCTGTAGGGTTTAGCATGATGAACCTTTTGAGCTCATCACGAGACAATCATCATCCCGACTCACCAAGACATGAATTCCGTCAATAATCAACACCACATCATATTATTAATATTATCTCCCAACTTATCGGGCCTATCGATCTAACAGAATAGATTTCACCCATTGGTAAATCAAAGAGACAATAATTAATAATATATGCCCGTTATTATATCGGGATTAAGGGATCGTACTCCATAATAAAATCTGAGGTCCTATCCAATTATCAAGTCAGTACAAATTGGATAACCTCTAGTTTTGGTCCTGCTCAATGTACTCAAAGCACACTAGTGTAATTCTATGGTCAAGACCAACCACACCTAATTACACTACAACTATCCCGATCGTTTATCCAATTCCATCTCGGTTGTGAGACTCTACATATACTAGGCAAGGAACTAATAACATGATCTTCCATGTGACACCACACACCATGTTATCTACAATGCGAAGTAATGGACTTTATGCATGTACTAATATAAACAAGCACCTAGTATAGTTGTGATTCTCTTTTCAAAATAAAGATGTTCATATAAAAGAAATCATGTCTTTCAGTATACACATCTTACAATCTCCCACTTATACTTAAAGACATTGCTATTCTCTCACTGCCATACATTTGACTCCCATATTCTCCACATGTCGATCAAAAGCTCTAGCTGAAAGAGCTTTAGTGATAGGATCTGTCAGGTTGTCCTCTGATGAAATCTTGGCGACAACCACTCCTCCTTGCTTTACAATTTCTCGTATCAGGTGGAACATGAGCTCTATGTTTTTACTTGCCTTATGGGCTCGTTCTTCCTTCGAATTTGCAACTGCACCACTGTTATCACAAAATATTGTGATAGATCTGGGCAAACCAAGAATCACATCCAAGTCCATGATGAAGTTCCTGAGCCATACAACTTCATTGGCTGCCTCTGAGGCTGCCACAAACTCAGCTTCCATGGTGTAGTCCGCCACGCATTTCTGCTTGACACTCCTCCAAACAATGGCTCCACCTCCTAAAGTAAACATAAACCCTGAGGTAGATGTACTCTTATCCTTGTCTGACTGGAAATCTGAGTCCGTATAATCCATAGGGACTAATTGGTCTGGCCAGTAAACCAGCATATAATACCTAGTCCATCTCAGGTATTTCAATATATGCATTACCGCAGTACAATGTCCCTGTCCAGGGTTACTCTGATATCTGCTGACCATGCCCACGGCAAAACAAATATCTGGTCTCGTGCACAATATACCATACATGAGGCTTCCTACTGCCGAAGCATAAGGAACCGCCTTCATTTCCTCTATCTCCTTTGATATTTTCGGACACATCTCCTTGGATAGAGGAACTCCATGCCTGAAGGGTAGGAAACCTTTCTTGGAGTATTCCATGCTAAAACGAGACAGGACAGTGTCAACATATGAAGCTTGGGATAAGCACAACATCCTTTTCTGGCGATTCCTTATGCACTTGATCCCAAGGATGTGTCCTGCTTCTCTTAATTCCTTCATATCAAACTGCTTTGACAGCCAGACCCTTACGACTGATAACACTTTGATATTGTTGCCAATTAACATAATGTCATCTACGTAAAGTATAAGAAACACCACTACGTTTCCATCACATCTTTTGTATACACATGACTCATCCGGGCTTTGAATAAATCCATATGACTGTATTACTTCATCAAAGTGGATGTTCCATGATCGCGAAGCTTGCTTCAATCCATAAATGGATCGATTAAGCTTGCATACTAGATGCTTTTTGCCCTTTGCAATGAACCCTTCTGGTTGCTGCATGTAGATGGTCTCCTCAAGACTTCCATTAAGGAAAGCTGCCTTGATGTCCCTCTGGTATACCTCATAGTCCATATGAGCTATAATAGATAAGAGAATCCGGATCGACTTAAGCATGGCTACCGGCGAAAAGGTCTCCTCATAATTGATACCCTCTTATTGAGTGTACCCTTTCGCAACAAGCCTAGCTTTAAATGTTTCAACCTTCCCGTCTGATCCTCTCGTTCTCTTGTAGATCCACTTGCATCCAATGGTTTTTACACCATTGGGTGGTTCTACTATCTCCCAGACATGATTAGAATCCATTGATTCTATCTCAGGGTTCATTGCCCTTTGCCAAGAATCTGCATTCTTATCTTGGAGGGTCTCGTCAAAGGTCCAGGGATCCGGTTTATATTTACTAGAGACCAAGTCCGAAGACTCTCCCAAAAACATGAACCTTTCAGGTTGTCTAATAACCCTCCCACCGCGATGAGGTACCACCTGTGTATCCTCTGTGACATGCGGTGCAGTGACTTATGGTGTGTCTTCCTGTACAATTGGTCCTAAGGTCGGAACATCCCCTCTTAACTCATTAAGCACTAGTCTACTCTTGGGTTTGAGGTTCATCACATAGTCTTCTTCTATAAATCTGTCATTCGTGCTAACGATTACCTTCCGATCCTTAAGACTATAGAACAGACCACCTTTCGTTCCCTTAGGATAGCCCACAAACAAGCATACTTCTGTCCGAGAATCCAACTTATCAGTATCTCCCTTTAGCACATGTGTTGGATTACCCCAAATCCGAATATGTCCTATACTAGGCTTTCGCCCAGTCCACAATTCTGTGGGAGTAGAAGGGACTGACTTAGATGGTACCATGTTTAGAATATAGGCAGCTGTATCCAGAGCATATCCCTAGAACGAATCAGGTAAATCAGAATAGATCATCATTGACCTAACCATTTCCATAAGAGTCCTATTCTTTCTTTCTACAACTCCGTTCTGTTGGGGTGTACCGGGTGCAGTTAGCTGGGACTGAATCCCAGCCTCTGATAAGTATATCCTAAACTCTCCAAAGAGGTACTCTCTGTAGGACCAATGTCGTCGATAGAGGGGGGGGTGAATATCGACCGTTCGAAATCTTTCGGAAATCTCGTGGAAAACTCGTTCGTTCTAGACTTAGAATATTAGTAGCGCAGCGGAAAATAAATAGAACGAAAAACAAGACAGTGACACAGCGGATTTTTACTTGGTTCCCGACCCCCCAGGGTCAGTACATCCAAGGCCTATGCACGGGAATGCCCGTCCACTATTGGTCTCCTTTTCGGACTTTCCGGAGGCGGAGAAACCCGACTTACAGTGCAGAATTACAAGAAATAATATGGATATTAAAGTACAGTAATTAAAAAGCAAACCAACGAGACAAAGTCTGAAGCTCGGCCGATCTGGACCTCCGAAGTGCCGCGCACTTCCTCCTGGAGCCTCCCGGTCGTAGAGCCTCGTCTCTAGTGTGTTGTCGTCAGTCAGAAGGCTTGGGATCGCTCTTGGAAGTTGTGTCTGAAGCAGTGGGGTCGAAACCCCTTATATAGGACTCGTGGGGGCGCCCCGGAAGACTCGGTCAAACCTTATCCTTGCGCCTACCTCACCGCAGGTGATAAGATCATTGACCAGGGCGCCCCGGACGCTCCGGGCGCCCCCATGAGGGCTTATCCTATGTTCTGGCTTTGAAACAGCAAAACCACTACGAATCCGGGTGCCCCGGACGCTCCGGGCGCCCCGGACGCTCCGGGCGCCCCGGTTGACACCTGTTCTGCTTGCTTCACCATAACACTGCTTTTGTTCTTTGGCTGGGGGTGCCCTGGATGCATGGGGGCGCCCCCAATGATGGGGGCGCCCTGCTTCAGGGCTGGCAACAACTTGCTTTGCCTTCCTATCTTGGTACCTGCAAGATATACAAATACAACGCACATATATATATGATATTACCCTTAAGGACTTGGTTCGGACTTCAGATTTGCATGAAACCCTAGGTCGAACCGGCGTAAGTTCCCACCCCCGAGAACGCGCCTTTCACCTACTCCTTTCAGGAGACGGTTGCCACCCAGCCCTTCGGGTGGACTTTTACTTAGCTTCCGATACTCCCGGACCTCGAGACGCGCAAACCCTGACCCGTCTCTACTCCTGTCCTTAGTCATCGCTCAGCTAAGTTGCTAAGTCCCTCGGACCAATACTTCATTCCCCAGCAGTCCTTCGCCAGGTGCCTAGCAGCCCTTCGCTAGGTCTTCTATAACTAGCAGCCCTTCGCTAGGTGCCCAGCAGCCCTTCGCCAGGTCTTAGGGTTTCGATACCTAGCTGCCCTTCGCTAGGTCTTAAGGTTTCGATACCTAGAAGCCCTTCGCTAGGTGCCTAGCAGCCCTTCGCTAGGTCTTGAGGTTTCGATACCTAGCAGCCCTTCGCTAGGTGCCCAGCTGCCCTTCGCTGGGACTTAGGGTTTCGATGCCTAGATTAACTAGGACTTTTCTTCAGTTTTGGTTACTTCTCTCTTACTCCCCTTTGTCTGTTCAATGTATCACTTACTTAAGTATATTGTCAAATATTAAAACACTTAAAGAGGAATATCATTCATGCAACTTGCACCAACAATCTCCCCCTTTTTGATGTTTGACAATAACTTAAGTTAGATTGGTTTAAGGGGCTAACTATCCTTGAGATCAAACAAAAAAAATGACCTTAGTTTTGAACATATTTTTGATCCTCTAGGAAATATAAGAAAAATTTCTAACTTAAGAGCATACCTCTCCCCCTTTGTCATACATAAAAAAAACACAAGAAAATACTTGCACCAACAATGAGAAATTTTGGTTCTTTTTTGAAAAATACTTAGTGCAGAAATTTTGAAAGCATTGTATTTTGAATATTATATTGCATTTTTAAAAAGAGGTGCATAATTTTGAAAAAGATGTTATGCGCTTCGAAAAGTACAATTAAAAATGATCTTTAACAGCATGCAAGTACTTTTGAAAAAATGTTATTTTGGAAAATATAAATATTATGCTTGTTTTGTAAGCACTTAACTGTTTTTGAAAGAGATGAGACTTTGAGAAATATAAGTAATTTTTGAAACATAATATTTTACTTGACTAAGTTTCTTTTCCAGTCTGACACAATCCTGGGAAACCTTGTTGACTACAAGGACATTTTCCTAAGTGTCCTGGAAATTTTCCAAAGTCAAGTAAGTATTAATAGATTTTTAAAAAAATGATAATACTTTTGAAAACATATGCTAGTGGATTTTAAAAAATGTGTGAACTTTTGAAGACTCAATATATTACTTGATTTGGTTTATCTTCCAGTCTGACATCCTGGGAAACCTTGTTGACTACAAGGACATTTCCTAAGTGTCCTGGAATTTCTTCAAACTCATGTAAATATTGTTTCAAAGATAATTTCATAGGTCACACGAAAACAATAGACTAATACTATTTTGAAAAACTACTTATGTTTCTATCAAGATTTGAAAATACAGCGCATGAAAATATTTGAGATATTCAATAATTCTTTTAATTTGATCTCCCCCTAAACTTGACTCAGTCCTGGGAAGCTTGTTGACCACAAGTACTCTTCCTCTAAGTCTTAAGGTTTGATTCAAATTAAAGAAATTATCTAATAATTTCAAAACAATTAATTAAACAAGATTAGTTCTGAAGTTTGATTTATACTCCCCCTAAAGTTGACACATTCTAGGAGTCCTTGTAGATTATGAGTTGGACTTTCCTCTGTGTCTTTAGGGTTTATAAAAATCAAACAAGATAGATAAATTTTTTTTTCGAAAAACACAAATGATAACGATTTAAAGCTCAGTTTTTGAAAAGTATTTTCAAATAATAGTAATTTTTACAGTGTAGATTTCGAAAGCCAAAAAAATGAAAATCACTCCCCCTGTGTCCGATACCGTTTGACTCTATCTAAGTGCCTTAAGGAACTTTAGTGTTGTCCTAAGAGGCTTGTGTCTAATTGAGTGAGTCAAACAATTTTTGAAAGGATATAATTTTTGAAAATCGTATAATATGTATATTCAATCAGGCAAGCATGAATTTCATAAAAACATTATTATGTTGAAACATTATTTTGAAAATAAATTTTTAGAAAAATATTCTAATGATTTTGAAAAATAATTTTGAAAAACACTTTTCAATTTATTAGTCCTTAACATCTCACCCATTTTAGATGTATCAATACAACAAGCATGATTGCCTTATAGGTGTATCGTGAGATGCTTGAATCATTTTTCTTAATTTATTATTAACTCTAAGATTTAATTGAAGCTTGTGTTAGATTTGAATTTGACAAGAAGTAACTTGAATTTGAATTTCAAAAATTGGCTTCCAGGTCTTGGCGAGGCACTAGGCCTTCTTTGGACGTAGCCTTATTGGATCATCAACCCTTTCCTTGACAAAGCCTTTTAATGAAATTTCATTTTCAAAATCACTTTTTGAAAAATTCTGGTCTAACTAGTTTGGGTCTTAGATCGGTAGCTTCGGCTAGTTTCACCAGTCTAAAGAGACCAAGTATACTTGACCTTATTAGAATTGGCTTCCCTAACGTACTATCATCTCACCGCCACCCAATACTAGGTTGATCAAGTTTCAATTATTCTTTTTCCTATAGCCGTTCTAATATATGCATAAAATTTAAATATGAATGACATGTCATATATTTTTAAAAGAATAGCAGATGCATGTCATGGCAGTTATGCATGAGTCAAACAAGTCAAATAATTTTATTTAAGTTTCTAAAATGTATCAAATTCTCGATTTGATACATGTCGAGTGAACCTGCGAATATGACAACCCACTTTGACATATTTAATGTTATTAATTTTAATTGTTATAGTTTGGGTAAAATTTTATTTTAGTTTGAGTTTAAGTTATTTAAGATTTTAGTTGAATTCAGGTTAATTAAGAATTGATTGAATTAATTAAACAATTGAGAATTAATAAAGTTAAGTTTCAATTAATTTGGATTAAATTAAATTTGAATTTGAATTTTATTTAAGTTTGAATTTGAATTTAATTTAAGTTTGAATTTGAACTTAATTTAAATTTAAATTTAATTTAAATTTGAATTTAATTTAAGTTTAAATTTGAATTTAATTTAACATTGAATTAAGTTTAAGTTGAATAATTTAGATTTAATTAATTTTAATTAAGATTTAATTTGAGTTAACTTTAATTTAATTAAGATTTAAATAATTTAAATTTAATTTAATTAATTCGAATTGATTAATTAAGTTTTAATTAATTTGAATTAATTAAAATTTGAATTTCGAATTTAATTATTGAATTTAATTTGAATTTAATTAAGATTAATTTAAGAATTAATTTGAATTTAATTAAGATTTAATTAATTAATTTGAATTAATTTGAATTATTTAAGATTTAATTAATTTATTTGAATTATTTAAGATTTAATTAATTTATTTGAATTAATTTGAATTATTTAAGATTTAATTAATTAATTTGAATTAATTTGAATTATTTAAGATTTAATTCGAATTATTAAGAATTATTTGAATTTAATTGAAATTTAATTATGATTTAATTTAATTGAATTTATTTAAGATTTAATTTGAATTTAATTCAAATTATTAAGAATTAATTAATTTGAATTATTAAAAACTAATTAATTTGAATTTCAATTATTAAGAATTATATAATTTGAATTATTATGAATTAATTAATTTGAATTATTAAAAATTAATTTGAGTTTAATTTAATTAAAGTTTTTTTTGAGGTTATCATGATTAATTAATAATTGTGGGTTTAAATTCATGATTTTCATTATTTCGAGAATTTCTTCTTCATCTTTATCTTTCTTTTCAAGTTTTTCTAATAATTTTGATTTATTTGAATTTTTGTAATTTTTATTGTTTATGGCTTTTATCTTAGATAGTTCCAAATCCTCTTTAAGATTTGATTTTTCAATATCCTTACAATAGGTGGAGTAATTTGGGCCACTAATTAAGGTTTTGTAATAATCTTTAATATTATCTATAATTAAATTATTATCTAGGAGAATTTTATTTTCAAAATTATCCTCAGAATTAACCTCAGATATATTTTCAATATTTTCAACATTAATCTCTAGATTATCTTTAAGATTTTCAGAATTAATTTCTGAATTAATCTTGAGATTTTTAGGATTAATTTCGGATTTATCCTTAAGATATTCAAATTTGAATTCGGATTTATCCTTAGGATATTCAAATTTGAATTTGGATTTATCCTTAGGTTTAATTTTGTCTGAATTAAAATTATCAGAGCTAATTTTATCAGAAAAATTATCAGAATTAATTTTATCAAAAAAATTATCAGAATTAATTTCATCAGATAAATTATTAGAATTAATTTTATCAGATAAATTATTAGAATTAATTTCATCAGATAAATTATTAGAATTAATTTCATCAGATAAATTATTAGAATTAATTTCATCAGATAAATTATTAGAATTAATTTCATCAGATAAATTATTAGAATTAACTTCATCAGATAAATTATTAGAATTAATTTCATTAATTTCTGAAATGATATTCTGAATTAAACAATTAATTTCTAATATTTTGGTCATATTCACGTTTTGTAATTTAACATGCAAAAAGTTAATTTTACTATGCAGTAAATCAATTTTATCAGAAAAATTAACTATTTTATCACATGGCAGTGCAGGAACTTGTAAAATTTTTGGAACATAAATTTTTCGTACCTTTGCCTGACATTTGTTTTTGTAGTGTCCGAATTTTTCGCACTTGAAGCATCGTACGTGATCTTTGTTTTTCCGGACCTCTGGCGCTGGTACCCCCTATGCCGCCGGTGATGTAGACCGAATCTTACGAGTAGGGCACTGATTTTTGTAGTGCCCTCTCTCCCTGCACGTGAAACAAATAATATGCAACTTAAAATTTGACATAAAAAAAATTATACCTGATTCACCCTTGGGCTCCCCCTCAACTCCTGGCGTCTTTGCTCCGTCGGCGGTTAGTCCGGTGAAGAGCAACTTTGCTCTAATACCAATTGTAGGACCGGTGCCGTCGATAGAGGGGGGGGGGTGAATATCGACCGTTCGAAATCTTTCGGAAATCTCGTGGAAAACTCGTTCGTTCTAGACTTAGAATA
Source organism: Boesenbergia rotunda (assembly GCA_024364735.1). Classification (NCBI taxonomy): domain Eukaryota; kingdom Viridiplantae; phylum Streptophyta; class Magnoliopsida; order Zingiberales; family Zingiberaceae; genus Boesenbergia; species Boesenbergia rotunda. The sequence goes on from JAGFNQ010007456.1 coordinate 66,177, forward strand.
TTAGTAGCGCAGCGGAAAATAAATAGAACGAAAAACGAGACAGTGACACAGCGGATTTTTACTTGGTTCCCGACCCCCCAGGGTCAGTACATCCAAGGCCTATGCACGGGAACGCCCGTCCACTATTGGTCTCCTTTCCGGACTTTCCGGAGGCGGAGAAACCCGACTTACAGTGCAGAATTACAAGCAATAATATTGAAATTTAAGTACAGTAATTAAAAAGCAAACCAACGAGACAAAGTCTGAAGCTCGGCCGATCTGGACCTCCGAAGTGCCGCGCACCTCCTCCTGGAGCCTCCCGGTCGTAGAGCCTCATCTCTAGCGTGTTGTCGTCGGTCAGAAGGCTTGGGATCGCTCTTGGAAGTTGTGTCTGAAGCAGAGGGGTCGAAGCCCGTTATATAGGCCTCCTGGGGGCGCCCTGGACGTTGGAGGCGCCCCGGAAGACTCGGTCACACGTTATCCTTGCGCCTACCTCGCCGCAGGTGATAAGATCATTGACCAGGGCGCCCCGGACGCTCCGGGCGCCCCCGTGAGGGCTTATCCTGTGTTCTGGCTTCGAAACAGCAAAACCACTACGAATCCGGGCGCCCCGGTTGACACCTGTTCTGCTTGCTTCACCATAACACTGCTTTTGTTCTTTGGCTGGGGGTGCCCTGGTTGCATGGGGGCGCCCCCAATGATGGGGGCGCCCTGCTTCAGGGCTGGCAACAACTTGCTTTGCCTTCCTATCTTGGTACCTGCAAGATATACAAATACAACGCACATATATATATGATATTACCCTTAAGGACTTGGTTCGGACTTCGGATTTGCACGAAACCCTAGGTCGAACCGGCGTAAGTTCCCACCCCCGAGAACGCGCCTTTCACCTACTCCTTTCAGGAGACGGTTGCCACCCAGCCCTTCGGGTGGACTTTTACTTAGCTTCCAATACTCTCGGACCTCGAGACGCGCAAACCCTGACCCGTCTCTACTCCTGTCCTTAGTCATCGCTCAGCTAAGTTGCTCAGTCCCTCGGACCAAGACTTTATTCCCCTGCAGTCCTTCGCCAAGTGCCTAGCAGCCCTTCGCTAGGTCTTCTATACCTAGCAGCCCTTCGCTAGGTGCCCAGCAGCCCTTCGCCAGGTCTTAGGGTTTCGATACCTAGCAGCCCTTCGCTAGGTGCCTAGCAGACCTTCGCTAGGTCTTAAGGTTTCGATACCTAGCAGCCCTTCGCTAGGTGCCTAGTAGCCCTTCGCTAGGTCTTGAGGTTTCGATACCTAGCAGCCCTTCGCTTGGTGCCCAGCAGCCCTTCGCTGGGACTTAGGGTTTCGATGCCTAGATTAACTAGGACTTTTCTTCAGTTTTGGTTACTTCTCTCTTACTCCCCTTTGTCTGTTCAATATATCACTGACTTAAGTATATTGTCAAACATTAAAACACTTAAAGAGGAATATCATTGATGCAACTTGCACCAACACTCTCCACCACGATCTAATCATAGTGTCTTGATACCTTTACCTTGACGCTTCTCCACATCAGCCTTGAACTCTTTGATCTTATCAAAGCATTCAGACTTACGCCGCATCAGGTAAATGTATTCATATCTTGAATAATCATCAATGAAAGTGACGAAGTATTCAAAGCCACCTCTAGCCTAGATTGATATAGGACCACACATATCAGAATGAATCAGTTCCAGAACGTCTTTGGCCCTATACCCCTAGGCCTTGAAAGGTCTCTTGGTCATCTTACCTTCCAAGCAAGACTCACAGGTCGGGAGGTCTTCCACCACCAATGAACCCAGGGGTCCATCGGCTATCAACCTCTGAATCCTACTAAGGTTAATATGACCAAGCCGAAGGTGTCAAAGATATGTCTGACTCATCTTAGAAGGCTTCTCTTATTTAAGTTAGATGATGAGCTATTAACCTAAGTTTGCATCGTGGGAGTTATTGGTTCTAGAGTATACAGATTGTCAACCATAGTACCCGAACATAGAATCTCTCTATTTCTTTTTATAACAACTTTGTTATCAAAAGCAATAGAATATCCATCCTTTATCAACCTAGAAACTGAAATTAAATTATTTCTAAACGAGGGTACATATTAGCAATCTTTCAGAACTAACACTTTATTTCTTTCAAAAGGCAAATAAAAAACTCCCACTGCAACTGCTGCCACTTCCGTAGCATCGCCCATGTAGACCATGGTTTCTCTATTAGCTAGCCGTCGAGTTTCCTAGGACCCCTGCAAAGTATTGTAAACATGGTCAGTGGCTCCCGTATCTACACACCAGGTACTGGTAGATAGCACGGCTAAACATGTTTCAACGACTAAGCACATAGAAATACCTTTGTCTTGACGATGGGGACAGTCTGCCTTCTAGTACCTAGTTTGCTTGCACGTGAAGCACTTGTCTTTCGGCTTCTCCATGTCAGTCCGTGGTCCTTGCGATGCTGCTGCCTTCTTGAACTCACCTTGTTTCTTCTTCTTCCTGCCTTTTAGCATAGAAGTAGAAACCTTCTGAGTAACTAAGGCCTGCTAGTTCTGACGAAAGAGGCCCTCTGTCGCCTGGAGTTCTCTTAGTAGTTCACCCAACGTATATTCACATTTGTTCATATTATAGTTGAGCGTGAACTGCTCAAAACTCCTAGGCAATGACTGGAGTACAATATCGACCTGGGTTTCCCCGTTGATCTGTGCTCCCAGTACCTCAATCTCATTGAGGTGAGCCGTCATCTTTACGACATGATCCCTCATGGATATCCCTTCGACCATAGTTGTTGTCATCAAACTCATCATTGCAACCTGCCTAGCAGCACAACCTTGGTGCCCGTAGAGCACCTTGAGGTTCAGCATCATATCACTAGCAGTGGGCATTGCCTGATGCTGATGTTGCAGCACATTCGACATAGATGCCAGAATGTAGCATCGCGCAATCTCATCTGCTTTGACCCACTTCTTGTAATGCTCCCTCTACTCTTCCAGAGTCCTCTCTAGGACTTTCTGGACATTCCTCGAAGAGTACATATTTGTACTCTTCAACAGTGAGGATAATGTCAAGGTTCCTCTTCCAATCTATGTAGTTTGTGTTGATGCAGTCTGACCCGATTGATGTTTTGGTGTCGACAACGATTTAAGTTTGGTTGAACGAATCTGGGTTAAGTCCTGGTCGGGGACTGGGCCTGAAATCCTCGTGAGTGAAGCCAGGTCCTAGCTTGGGAAGTTAGGTGTTGGAAATCCTGGTGAGTGAAGCCAGGTCCTAGCTTGGGAAGCTAGGTGTTGGAAATCCTGGTGAGTGAAGCCAGGTCCTAGCTTGGGAAGCTAGGTTGACTGAAATCCTGGCTTGGGAAGTCAGGTCCTAGTTTGGGAAGCTAGGTTGGATGAAATCCTGGTGAGTGAAGTCAGGTCCTAGCTTGGGAAGCTAGGTTGACTGAAATCCTGGCTTGGGAAACCAGGTCCTAGCTTGGGAAGCTAGGTTGGATGAATCCCTGGCTTGGGAAATCAAGTCCTAGCTTGGGAAGCTAGGTTGAAGTCCCGGTGAGTGAAACTGGGCACGAAGTCTTGGTTAGGGGGTCTGAGCACGAGTCAGAGAAGGCTGGGAGCCTGTTCTCTTGACTTAGAGTGGATTTGGCCTTGCCTGGATCGGTCTGGTGACCGATCAGGGAAGTTGGCACAGAGTTCCTTCATGGATCGGTCTGGTGACCGATCCAGTGATGTATGATCGGTCTGGTGACCCATCAGGGAGCATACAGAGACCTTGGAAACCTTTCTGTTCGGCTGCTGATCGGTTTGGTGATCGATCAGGGAGAATATTCAGATCGTTCTGGTGAACGGTCAATTGTCGTGGGCTTCTCACTATAACCGATCAGGCTGGAGCCTGATCAGTCAGGAGGTGCTCTGATCGGTCCCCAAAACGTTCAGGCCATATCCCGATCGGTCTGGTGACCGATCAATGAGATTTGGCTGCGAAAGATGGGAATCCCAACAATGCTCTGGATCAGTCCGGTGACTGATCCACGATCTGGGATCGGTCGGGGTGACCGATCACAAGAAGGTCGCGATTCCGGATTTCTCAGTGTGGATTGATCAGGCTGGAGCCTGATCGGACTGGATCTATCCTTATCGGTCTGGTGACCGATCAGGGTTCACTCTGATCGGTCTGGTGACCGATCAGAAGCTGAACTTTAATTCAAATACGCTGTCAGAAGTTTCTTATCGCGTCTGTTCTCTCGTTTGATACACTGATACTCTGCTGATTTCTTTGTGATTTCATTTGCTAAACCTCTGTTAAGTCTGCAAATGACAAGGATGGATTCAAACACTCAAGGAGGGTCAATGGGAGTCTTTCCTTTGGTCAGGTTTGGCAGTTTTCCATCGTAGGTTACAACGGACGACTGCAACCGCTGGAAGCTGACCTAGGGCTGACTGGGGCTCGGCTGAGAGGAGCTCATGGAGTCCAGGAGAGGTCAGGGTAGCTGGGCAGTTGCAGATGAGCAGCTGGGAGTTGTAGAGGAGCGTCTGTAACCTAGCGTTGGGCAGCTGGGTTAAGTGTTGGTTGGCGATGAAGAGAACGGGAGTTCTCTGCTGAAGCAACACTTGATCTCCTTGAGCAATATGTGTGAATCTCCTCAAGAAACACTTGAGCATCATTTGGAGACTGCAAACTTGAGCGCTTGGAAGAGGAAAATAGCTCGGCGAGTCCATCAGCAAGCAGACACGAAGAGCTGGGAGTTCTTGTGTAACGACCCGAAAAATTTTCTCAATATTTTCTTTAGAAATATTAATTATGCCTAGATAGATTCTCGAGGAACATAGGGGGTACTAGTATGAACATTAGCATGATTATCCATGATTCTCCATATAGACTAAGAAGCTAAGTAGTAATGGGCCTTACATGGGCCCTTCTAATACCATGGCCATTAAGGGACCTTAGGTAAAAATTTTATCATGAATGGAAATGGATGTCAATTAGAAATATTAACATAAACCTTAGTGGGCTCTTATATGGGCCTTAGCAAAAATAATTATAAAAGTAATAAAAAGAAGTGCATGCACCAAGGATTGAACCTTGGACCTAGTGCACCACCATGCATGTACTAACCAATTCACCTAGCAAGGGAGTGCTAGTGGAAAAGGAAAAGGATTATTGTTAAGGATAAGAGGAAGTGAAGAGTCACCATGTGAGGAGGCACCATGACTTTTTGTTGGTGCAGAATGCACCTAAGTCAAACCTGTGTTTTGATAATGGCAACATAGATCAAAAGTTAAGTCTTACTTGTGTTTCTAACAAGTTACTCTAGTGTGCAGAGATAAAGTCCTAGCGAAGGACTGCTAGGCAACTGGCGAAGGACTGCTAGGCAACTGGCGAAGGACTGCCAGTAGCAAAGTCCTAGCGAAGGACTGCTAGGCAATTAGCGAAGGACAACCAGCATCCAAGCCCTAGCAAAGGACTGCTAGGCAACTGGCGAAGGACTGCCAGTATCCAAGACTTGACAAAGGACCGTCAGGCAAAAGTCCAACCAAAGGAGCGGTTGGCATCAGGTAAATTCTCCCGAGAGGAGTAGGTGAGGACGCGTTCCCCGTCGAGGGAACAGTAAGCGTCGGTTCGACCTAGGGCTCTATTTTGGAGACCAAAGTCAGAACCAAGACAGCAAAGGCTGTATAAACTAATAATTAATTGTTTTATTGTGTTTTGGACTAACCCTGGATGTAGGACCGAAGGAACGTGTGTCTGCAACTCAGAGAGCCTCAAAGGAGTGAGGCAGCAGCTGAGCAGGGCGCCCTGAGTGTCCAGGGCGCCCCCAAGGTGAACCAGAACCAAGTGAAGCAAAAGGGCTTCGGCTGCTTACTAGGCAGGGCGCCCTCAGCAGCCAGGGCGCCCTCAGCAGCCAGGGCGCCCTCAGCAGCCAAGGCACCTTAGGCCTAGGTCTGCGAAGCTTCATCTTTATCCACAGCCGAGATTTCGGCGCGGAAGAAGTCAGCCAAGGCGCCCTCTGCGACCAGGGCGCCCCCAGAGTCAAACTTATCCCTATTCGGATGGGATAACTGTTGACTGAGCTAAATCCGGATCGGCTGACAGGTGGCAGGTCGCCCCCGACGTCCAAGGCGCCCCTAGGTGCTATAAATAGCACCCAACGCCCAAGCCTTCAACAACAACTTCGAAACAACGACTCTACGCTCTTCTGCTCTCGCGCTACGCCCCGGAATCCTTCCAACTCGAGCCGACGACGTCCTGCTGCTCCGAAAAAGTCGATCTTCCTCGAACATCGGTAAAAAGAGCTATTTAAGTTTACTGCACCTATTTTTGTAATCAATTTTGTAAACTTGTTTTGCGCCTGATATAGAATTGCCCAAAGTAAACGGTCAACGACCGTGGGCCTTGGAGTAGGAGTCGACACAGGCTCCGAACCAAGTAAATCGAACTGTGTCTCTGTGTTTCTAATTTCCGCTGCGTACTTGCTCTAAGCTTTCCGAAAGAAAAACGATTTCCGATATTCACCCCCCCTCTATCGGTTTTCACGATCCAACAAGTGGTATCAGAGCGGGAAGTTCAAACTTGGTGCAACCACCAGTTTGAAAATTTCTTTTCGGATTTTCTTTATAATTTTTTTTAATTCGAATTTTTAAATATTTTTTCATTCGAATTTCGTTCGTTAATCGAGGCTGGTGCAACACCCCTCGATATTTTATTTCCCTTATCCCGCACTACTAATCCAAGACCAAGTCTTGGGATATTTTTCTAGTAGTTTTCTTTTTCAGATTAAATGGCTATGCAAGAGGGATTCAGCACCGCCAGACCTCCACTTTTCAGTGGAGAAGACTTTTCTTACTGGAAAAGTCGTATGGAGGTCCACCTGAAAACTCAGGTGGACATGTGGATCATTATCCAGTCCGGTCTGGAGATCCCCAAAAACGCTGAAGGACTACCTCAAAACTACTCGGAGTGGGACAACACCCTAAAGCGAAAGATAGAAGCCGACGCAAAAGCTACTCAGACTCTTCAATGTGGATTGACGAAAGAGGAGCTGAACCGCGTGGGCCCCTTCAACAGTGCAAAGGAGCTGTGGACAAAACTGATCGAGCTGCATGAAGGGACTTCAGACACCAGGATCAGCAAGAGGGATCTGCTCCTGAACAAATTATACACTATCAAGATGGCGGACAACGAAACAGCAGCCCAGCTCTACGTACGAATCCAAGAGGTAATGAACGGTCTTCACACAATAGGTCACAAGGATGAAAACCGTGACCTAATAAGGTATACTCTAAACGCCTTCCCTAGAAACACCTTGTGGGCATCTATGGTAGATGCATACAAGGTCTCTAGGGATCTCTCCAAAATTAAATTAGACGAATTATTTTCAGAGTTAGAACTTCATGAGCAGACTAACTGTAATATGGCTGAGAAGAGTATTGCCTTTTTTGCAGGAAAAACTGGAAAAGTGACAAAAAAGAAACCTCAACCTGAACCCGAGCTCAACTCTGATTCAGACACAGAAGATGAAGAAGCAGATCAATCTGAGCTGGTCCGATTGGCCCGAAGTTACTACAAAAAATTGAAAAATCAAGCCAACACACGGAGAATCGGCCGAAGAAAGGACGAACCAGCTGAACCAGCGAACAAGCCTAATGTGACCTGCTACGAGTGCAAGAAAAAGGGTCACTACAAGTCAGAGTGCCCTAACCTAAAGGAGACAAAAAGGATGAGAAGAAAGAAGGCACTGCAAGCAACCTGGGACGAGTCTTCCTCAGAAGAAGAAGAAGAGGCACCCCAGTCCAACCTACTAGCCCTGACTGCCTCAGAAAACGTCGAGACTGAGTCAGAATCATAACAGGACGACGGCGAGCTGACCTTCACAGAAGACGGAGAAATTAAGGTAACAGGTTTTAATAGATCGTAATTAACTGAATTAATTTCTTTTCTTTCTCGAGATTTGGCAAAAGCCAAACTCCGAGTCGAATCCCTCCGACAGGAAGTAAAACTCCTGAAAGAGGGAGCTGACTCTAAACCCTTAACCGAGAAGGTTCAGGAAGGAACTCCTACTCAAGTTGAAAAACTTGAAAAGGAAAACTCCTCCCTGAAAACTCAGGTTAAGGATCTTAGATCAGCATTAGAACGATTTATAACTGGTTCCAAAGGTCTTGACATGATCCTTGGAAAACAGAAATCAGTTCTAAATCGATCCGGATTGGGCTATAGAACCAAATCTCGGCAAAGATCATACCTTGCTGTACTGAATCAGTCCAGAGGTAAAATTCAGGCATGGGTACCTAAACTATACCTGAACAAACCAACTGGATCAAATCAGTATTGGATCCCCAAGGACAAGATTCACATCTTGCCTAACCATCACCGTGGCTTTAGTCCAGGGGGAGCCAAACTGAAAACTATATTCATTATTAGATAAATTTTTTTTGCAATATGATTGTTTGCCTGTTTATTTAATTTCTGCAATTTACCATGCTTAGACTTAGGCTAGTTTAAGGACCAAACAAACTTAACTGAAACTTGAAAACATAGTATTGGGTGGAGGTGAGATGATAGTACGTTGGGGAAACCAATTCTAATAAGATCAAGTTTACTTGGTCTCTTTAGACTGGTGAAACCAGCCGAAGCTACCAATCCAAAATCCAAACTAGTTAGACCAGAAATTTTTCAAAGAATAATTTTGAAAATGAAATTTCATTAAAAGACTTTGTCAAGGAAAGGGTGGATGATCCCATAAGGCTTCGGCCAAATAAGGCCTAGTGCCTCGCCAAGACCTGGAAGTCAATTTTTGAAATTCAAATTCAAATTAATTTTTGTCAAATTCGAATCTAACACAAAATTTCAGTTATTTGTAGAATTAAATATCTTTTCAAAAATTTAATTGTTTTCAAAATTAAGTTTTTTTTTAAAAAAAAATTAATCGCTTCCAAAATTAATTAAGTTTTCAAAATTTAATTATTTTCAAAATAAACTGTCAAAATTATCAAAACCTGTCTCACAAAACCTATAAGGTTAACGTGATTGAAAACCCTAGATTTGGGTGAGACAGTAAAATTATTACTCAATTATGATTCCTTTAATACCTGTATTGTAGTTAAATACTATAATTCAAACCATGGTCAACATAGTCAAACTATGGTCAAAATAGTCAAACCACGGTTAAAATAGTCAAACCACGGTCAAAATAGACAAACCATGGTCAAAACACTCAAAATCTGGTCAAATGCACTCCCTTAGGGTTAAAAGCTAGTCCTTAGGGCGCCCAAATCCATGTGGGCGCCCCATGGCTGGTCAAAAAGCTCCTTTGCCACTGCACGCTGACCAGGGCGCTCTGGTGGTCCAGGGCGCCTTCGTATGCCCCTAGGGTGATCAAAAGCTGCCAAAAGGCAGCTGCAGCTCTGTTTAGGGCGCCCTTGTCATGCAGGGCGCCCTCCCACAGTCATTCAACAGCAGAAAGCTGCAAAAAGTGGGCTGCAGACCTGGTCAAGGCGCCCTCGCCCGGAAAGGCGCCCTCGCCAGTGTCCTTCAGTGGCGAAAAGGTGCCTGCAGTCTGGTCAAGGCGCCCTCGTCAGACAGGGCGCCCTCGTCAGGGAGGGCGCCCTCCCGAGAAAGGGCGCCCGAAACTGCCTATAAAAAGGGGCTCCCTTCCCCTTCTTCTCTTCACACCCAAAACACTTCTCCTCCTCAACTTTCTACCTTCCAAGAGATCTTGCAACCCTCTCAAGCTCTCAAGCCCTCATCTTCAACAATGCCTCCCTGAGCAACCCGATATAATTTTTTTTGTTAATTTCTTTTCAATTTTTCATTAAATGCATACTTTCTTTAAGTATACATTCTTTCTCTTAGAAGACGCCGACCTAACCAGGCAGAACCCGGTACACAACCTAGTCCTGATCATAGGTTTCCAAATTTAGAATTGTGTAACAAGTTCGCTCGCACCACCTATAAACCTATCAAGACGAGCTATTTGAATAGACAATTTTTCACCCAATCCTGTCCCCTAGCAATGAACGTCATAAACCTTTACCAACTTGATAATCTCGTATTCTGCACCCACCCAATTAATACTTCCTTATGTGCAGAATTTTACAATAACATAATCAGACAGGATAATCTCATGTTCTCCACCACTGTTCAAGGAATCCCCTTAACTATCACACCAACATTACTCAATCGATTTCTAGGACTACGACTTTCGCAGTCCACTTTCTGTTGTTACCCTCCTAAGGATCCTCCCTTTGATGCCCCTTACTCTCACATCACCTTAGATACATTACACTCTTACTTCTTTAGGTGACCCGTGGCCAGACGATTTCAGTCTGTCGAATTAGAGGTCCAGGACTACGCCCTATATAGGGTCATAGTCCGATGTATTCTGCCATTATCCACCAGGGACGTCACCACTATGAGACCATTCCATGCCTTTCTCCTGTACGCCTTGATTCACCAGCTAGACATCGATATAGGGCTTCACATGTTTCATGCCATCCTACACGCATCCAGCGTCACCACGCAAGGGCGGGTACGCACACCCTACTGCCACATCATTACTTCCTTATTACATCACCATGGTAGGAACATTACCGAGGGAGAGATGGCCGATTTAACCGATTACGATGAAATAGGCTATAGAAACTTCGCCCTAGCAGGTATAGAGGTGTCCGGTACCGGGGTCTTGTCCTGGAGACGTCAGAGAGCAGCTCCCCAGATCGATTCGGACGAGGAGGTTGAGTACGATGTCGCAGATGTAGCCGCGGCAGCCCGAGCACATATCGACGAGCCCGCTCCACCGACACTCTATCAGATAGTGACACATTTAGACACAAAGGTTCAGAGTCTTCGAGAGGAGGTCGAAGCCTACCACCTAGAGCAGATGGAAGCTCGTCGAGCTGATCGAGAAGTGGCTGACGCACGATACATAGAGATGATGGCACGATTTGATGCATGGCAGCCGGGCCCGTCTGATCATCCCGGTCCTTCATCTTAGATTCACTTAGCATTGTACCTATTTGATTACCCCTACACAGTAGGGTTAACTGGTGTTTGACTATTTGACTTGTGTTGAAACTTGAACATCTGCTTTATTCTCTGTTGACCAGTTTATGAGTACTTGTCCTTTTGCAATTAGGATTGTGTTCAGTAGAATAGATTAACTACATTTTCTTCTATTACTGTTCTACTTGTTTTTTTTAATTGTTACTCAAAATAGAATTTGAAAAATTGTTGTACTTAATTTCAAAATTAGTTTGCATTTTTCGACTTAGTTTTATTTTCAAAACTACCCCCTTTAAAAAATTAGGGCTTTTTCGAAAATGGACTTAGCCTAGGCCCTAATCCTAGAACTGCATGCACCTATAGACTTAGAAGCCAACATCTCACAAGCACCTTAGGGTACTTTTGAGTGATAACCTAGAAAGGGTTGAGATGCTTAGGTCTTTGCCTTAATTCAAGATGCTTTAAGTCAGTGCATCTGCAGAAATTGGGGCACTAAATATAATTTATACAGCAATCAAGTTAAGTGTCAAGTTTAGAAAATCTAACTTGAACAGAAATACTTAATTTGACTAACCCTAGCAAAAACTACTGTTTATAACAGTTAGCAAGTAGCTAATTGGGTTAGACAGGTCCCTATAGAGAAAATTAAATGATTGTGGTTTAAGTCTGATTATGATTTGGTTCAGTACAGCAAAATCTTACTCATTTCCATTATTTCTGCTATATTTATTTGTTTTGATATATGGCAAAGGGGGAGAGATAGGAAAGGAGAGAGTAAAATTAATTTTAATTTTCCATTAATTTTCTTAACTCTATCCTTTATTCAAAAAGTATTTAAGCATTTCAAAATTTTTACTTAAGCTTTCAAAATTTTGCTAAGTATTTAAGCATTTTAAAATTTTTACTTAAGCTTTCAAAATTTTGCTAAGTACTTAAGCATCTCAAAATTTTTACTTAAGCTTTCAAAATTTTGCTAAAGTGATTAAGCATTTCAAAATTTTTACTCAAGCTTTCAAAATTTTGCTAAGTACTCAAGCCATTCGATATTTCATAAATTAAGATTCTCAAAACTGGTTAAGTACAATGTTATTAAGTACTTAAGTTTTCCAAAAGTACTATATTAAGTTTTCAAAATTATTAAGTACTTAAATTGTTCTTAAGCTAACACTTTCAAAAACCTTTGAGTACCTTGAAACATAAAGCCTTAAATTTTTTTAAGTACTCAAAAATCATGTTTCAAAAATCTTCCAATACACTTTTTAACTTAAGATTCCTAATTACCTAAAACTTAAGTTTTCATGTACAAGGTTATTAACCCCACAAACTTTTGAAAAATCTAGAGGGAGATTCCTTCCAGGGGGAGGGAACAAAGTTAAAACTTTTTCATGTTTTGCTTAAACATAACTTTTTGAACTAGGGTTGCCATAAATCAAAAAGGGGGAGATTGTTGGTGCAGAATGCACCTAAGTCAAACCTGTGTTTTGATAATGGCAACATAGGTCAAAAGTTAAGTCTTACTTGTGTTTCTAACAAGTTACTCTAGTGTGCAGAGATAAAGTCCTAGCGAAGGACTGCTAGGCAACTGGCGAAGGACTGCCAGTAGCAATGTCCTAGCGAAGGACTGCTAGGCAACTGGCGAAGGACAGCCAGCATCCAAGCCCTAGCAAAGGACTGCTAGGCAACTGGCGAAGGACTGCCAGTATCCAAGACCTGACAAAGGACCGTCAGGCAAAACTCCAACCAAAGGAGCGGTTGGCATCAGGTAAATTCTCCCGAGAGGAGTAGGTGAGGACGCGTTCCCCGTCGAGGGAACAGTAAGTGTCGGTTCAACCTAGGGCTCCATTTTGGAGACCAAAGTCAGAACCAAGACAGCAAAGGCTGTATAAACTAATAATTAATTGTTTTATTGTGTTTTGGACTAACCCTGGATGCAGGACCGAAGGAACGTGTGTCTGCAACTCAGAGAGCCTCAAAGGAGTGAGGCAGCAGCTGAGTAGGGCACCCTGAGTGTCCAGGGCGCCCCCAAGGTGAACCAGAACCAAGTGAAGCAAAAGGGCTTCGGCTGCTTACTAGGCAGGGCGCCCTCAGCAGCCAGGGCGCCCTCAGCAGCCAGGGCACCCTCAGCAGCCAGGGCGCCCTCAGCAGCCAAGGCGCCTTAGGCCCAGGTCTGCGAAGCTTCATCTTTATCCACAGCCGAGATTTCAGCGCGGAAGAAGTCAGCCAAGGCGCCCTTTGCGACCAGGGCGCCCCCAGAGTCAAACTTATCCCTATTCGGATGGGATAACTGTTGATTGAGCCAAATCCGGATCGGCTGACACGTGGCAGGGCGCCCCCGACGTCCAGGGCGCCCCTAGGTGCTATAAATAGCACCCAACGCCCAAGCCTTCAACAACAACTTCGAAACAATGACTCTACGCTCTTCTGCTCTCGTGCTACGCCCCGGAATCCTTCCAACTCGAGCCGACGACGTCCTGCTACTCCGAAAAAGTCGATCTTCATCGGACGTCGGTAAAAAGAGCTATATAAGTTTACTACACCTACTTTTGTAATCAATTTTGTAAACTTGTTTTGCGCCTGATATAGAATTTCCTAAAGTAAACGGTCAACGACCGTGGGCCTTGGAGTAGGAGTCGACACAGGCTCCGAACCAAGTAAATCGAACTGTGTCTCTGTGTTTCTAATTTCCGCTGCGTACTTGCTTTAAGCTTTCCGAAAGAAAAACGATTTCCGATATTCACCCCCCCCCTCTATCGGTTTTCACGATCCAACACTTTTCACTTGCCCCCTCCACTTAGTATAAGAAGGGTGGATGAGAGGGGAAAGGACTTAAGTTATTTTCTTTTACACCAAGACTTTTCCTCTTCCCTTCTTCCTTCTCCTTCCTCCTTCTGGCCGAAACCCACAAGGGGTTTCTCCTTTGGAAAAGTTTCACAAGGAGACTTCTTCTTCAAGATCTAAGGGCTTCCTATAAGGCTACAAGGGCTAGGGGTGGTTTAAGGTCAAAAAGGTTTTCTTTTGCTTCTTTATTCAAGGTTATAACCAAGATACACCAAGGTAAGACTCTCTCACCTGTGGTATAATAGCTTCCAAGTTGTCTTCATGATATAAGATTTTGTTTGGACTCCATGTTGAGAAAACTATGGTTAGGGCTTTCAAAGGTTTCGGCCAAAGCATGTTGTAGGTTTGGGATGACATCAAACCCCTCATTTATGCTCCCTAATGTTTTCTTATGATTAATAAAGCATGAATTATGATTGGTGGAATTTTTGTAGCAACCAAGAGGCCATTGAAGTTTCAGCCACCTCCTTATTTTTAGGGATTAAGATTAGATCTCATCTTCCAAGCATGCTACTATGAACCCCTATGGTATAATGAATGTAAATCATAAGTTTTATGAGCTTTTCATGGACTTAATTCCCTTCTAGGGTTTCGACCAAGGGATTATTTAGGGCAAGGACTTAGGGGTTAGATCCAATCAAGGGTCCTAATGACTTCTCATGGTATTGTATGTATTGTGTTGGAGGTTGATTTTGACCTATATGAATTTTCCATGGACTAGTAAGCCCTTAGGGTTTTGACCAAGACTCAATCTAGGGCTAAGAAATTAGGGTTAGCTCCAACTATGGGTTCTAATGGTTTCCCTATGGCATTGTAGGTAATGTATGAGTTCTTCTTCACTTATGATATCTCACATGTTATTTGAATAATAGGGTATCCCTTATTCCAACTTTCGGCCGAGCACTTTAACTAGGGTTTGGGATGAGTTAGGGTTTCATGAATACTTGTTTATGGCTTTTTGTGATGTATATATATGTTCAAACATGTGGTATCAATGTTATGTTACTTAAAACCCTATCCTTATGTACTATACCTCATGATTTTTGTATGCTTATGTTAGATACCATGTTTTAGGAGGTTCCATGCATGAATGTTTTAAGCCTTGTACCATAAATGCAAGTGTTGTGAAGTAGGCCTTATCTTTGTGAAGAATAACGCATGATTAAGTTAAATTCCTATGATAGCTATATGGTTAAGTAGGCTTATGCATGTTCTATGTTGAATACCATGGACCTAGGTAGTATGTATCATGTTCATATGAATCCTACCCATGCACGCTTATGATAGATACTATGGTCGTGTATGCTAAGTGACATGTACTTTGTATGAAATGCATGCTTACCTTATGTACCATGATCATGCAAGCTTTATGAACTAAGATGATGTTTATGCCTTAAGGCATAATTATGTATGTATGTCATGTCTTATGAATGAAAATGATGAATGAAGATAAGGTTCATACCTTCGAGGCATAATGATGATGTTATGCATTAAGTATGAATGATGAAACGTTTAGTATGCTTTATACCATGCCCATGTAATAGGATCCTGTTTATGTCTTTAATTATGCCATGTATGTTCTATGAATGAAAGAAGCATGTGAAACTATTTTACTTTTTGAATGGGCTTGTACCGGACCTAAGTAAGGTCCACGGTTCTGGACTACCGATGAAGCTGTCCACGATTCTGGACTACCGAAGAAGCTGTCCACAGTTCTGGGACTACCGTAGCTATCCTTACCCTAGTAGGTCGAGATTAGCTACCTCGTATTTACTTACGGATGCGCGCATATGATGTATGTATGTGGTACAAGCTAGGGCCCCCATGATGTGATGATTATATTTAAGTATTTATAAGTATGATTTCCAAATAAGCATCCATATGTTATATTCATTTGACTCACGCATCCATTCATGTTATGCATCCATGTGAATAAATGTTTATTATGTCCATGTTTTATGATTAAGAATCATGATTATTATGGTCATGTTTTATGATTAAGAATCATATTTATTATGTTCATGTTTTATGATTAAGAACCATGTTTATTATGTTCATGTTTTCTGATTAAGAACCATGCCAGGTTAAATGTTCATAATGTTTATGTTTTATGACTAAGAACCCTGACATGTCGAATGTTTATTATGTTTATGTTTTATGCTAAGAATCATGTCATGTTAAATGTTTCATACGCTTACGTTTTATGTTAAGAATCATGTCATGTTAAATGTTTCTACGCTTATATTTTATGTGACGTATGGTTTTAGTGAGTAGGGAAGGGTCTTACTAAGCCTATGTGCTTATAGTTTTATTGTCTTATACCGCAGATCAAGCAAGAGGATATTAAGGGAAGTAACAGGAGGGGCAAGAGTGTGTGTGTGGTAGTGACATGACAAGGAAAATGATTCTCATATTTATACTTTGTCTCATGGCTTATGTTTGCACTGTGTTTTTAAGTTTCATGCTATTCTTATGATAGTTATGTCTGAAGAATAACTTACTACATATGTTGCTTATGGCTACTTTATGTGATTTTTATATCATGATGTTATGTACGAGGTTAACATGCTAAGTTACCATGTCGCTATGTTTAGGAATGATAGTATAAGACATGTCTACGAGATTCAAGTGTTAGGTGCATGTAAGTATAAAAGTTTTAAATTATTCCGCTGCATTACGATGTTCATGTGCCTATATGTATGTTACCGTAACGCCGTCTCTCGCCTCACCGTAAGGTGTGGAAAAAAAAAGACGGGCGTTACAGGTTGGAATCAGAGCAGTTTGTGTTGGGACCGGGTGCATGTTGACAAGGATACGGGTTCGTAAATTTTAAAATATTTACGTGCAGCGGAAGAATTAGCATAAATAATTTGTCAAATTATTTTAACCACGTATCTAGCATGCGACCTTATGATGTGTGGACATGATCATAAATTAAATTTTTGCAGAAAGTAAACTAATTTACTCATTACCTCGCGTAACTCGAAGTAAGGGACGAGATCCAACCGTAGCGTCCCTTGAAAGCTCCGCCTCTGTTCGCGTCCACGCCGAGTTCTCTTCGGGATGACTTCGCAAAGCCACGAGTTTCGTGCCGACGAGAACTACTAGATTCTCCAAAGGCACAACTAGAATATCAAGAGAGAATGATGGAAACTAACCACCAAGTAACGGAATCAAGATTCCGAGGAAAGGAAGGAAGGAGACGCGACCCGCTTCTTCTTCTTCTTTGGCACCTTCTTGGTGGAGGAGACTCACGGCAACCCTAGGTGGTGCACCGGCCCTAAGGGAGGGAAAGGGGCACCGGCCCTAGAGAGAGAAAGGGGCGCCGGAGAGAGAGGGAGAGAATAAGAGAGATAGAGCTACTCTTGATTGCTTAATCATTGGAATTCAAGCATTGCCTTGGTTCCTTTATATAGTAGCCTCTCCATCGCCAAGTCTCCCTTTTAATGGAATAAATTTTCATAAGAAATTTATCCTATAAATTTTCTTATGAATTATTCTGTTATGCCAAGTTTTATTATAACTAAATTTATAATAAAAACAAGCATATCTCTCCTTTTAATTATGGAATAAAATTTACTAGAAATTTAATGTATAAATTTTTCTTATCATGGAAAAACCAATTCATAATTGATTTTATAAAATAAAATAAACCAATTCATGGTTCATTTTAATTTCCTTAAAAAGAATAAATTTCTATAAATTTCTTTATATAAATTTCTTTATATAAATTTCTTTATATGAATTTATTTATCCATAATTTTATAAAACAAATCGCGCTTGATTTATTTTATAATTTAAACTAAATAAATTGGTTTCCCTCCATGTGGTGGCCGGCCAAACCAAAGAGGGTGGGCACCCTCTTTGGCCGGCCACACCAAGCCGACTCCTCGCGAATTAAACTCATTTAATTCGCCCAATAAGCCTTCAAAAGACTTAGCCATTTTAAGCTTCCGATGCGCCTCTGATAAATTCAGATTCGACTTATTTCTCTTGATCGGAAAATCTAATTTTTAACTCATTTTAAATCCCTCGGATTACTCGTAATGCGTGTGACTAAATAGGCTTTCGATTTATGTTGGCCGTCTATAATCTACCAATTATAGAACGATCATGAGTGGCACCTAGTAGTACATCATGACCCCCAATTAATCGAAAGATCAACGGTTGACCTCAAAAGTAATTCTGAAACCCTTCAGCAGCTCTAATGAATCGTGCCTCATTCCCTTCACCAACTTATACCCACTTGGTTCAGGACATGGTCTGTGTATGTGTCAGTCCCCACTAGGCTGACTACGTCACACCTAGCCCAAGTAACGTTCTCTCGTCCTTTGGATTTCTAATTACTCTCATATATTTAAGAGACTCATACTCTAAACATGTCATGCTCTGGCCAGAGGCTTTGAGTAACAATCCGACGATAGACCTTGGGTATACATCTCCTCGCAAGGAGTGGTGAATCCTTTGTAGGCTGCTCAAACATCTTCGAGCACTTCGGCTTATACCCAACTATCCTGGGTCCACACCACCTTGGTGATGCTTGCTTAAGATGTTAAAGTATAAGTCTCCATGACCAAGATGACTTGAACACCGCAAGTCAAAGGAACATCGCACTTAAGCTGCGGTAAGAACTTCACTGACATGTCTATATATAGACTACCATGCGAAGTTTTACAGCCAGTCACTCCAATGAACTAGTTCCCTTAACAAGCATCCATGTTTATCTCCGGACATCCCAATGTCACCAGCCAGTGAGAATCAGCTGATTAGAGAATAACCCATGCTAGTTTCAACGGAATAGATAGTGTTCGTATTTATCAATTTATCGACTAGGGATATTTTCAATACTTCACAATTGCACATGTAGAGATAATCACTAGTTGTGAATTCATCACAAATTCTCTCATGCTGTGAATTGTATTGCGGACATTCAGTAAATGAGTTCAAGATCTCAATCAAATACATGAACATGTATACTCAAATAGTGAATATTCATTTATTAAAGTAAATGATTACAATCATAAGGCGATTGCCTTAGGACACTTCTCTCATATTACTAACAAACTCCCACTTGGCCTAATGCCAATCGCTATGGTATCCAATACCACAGGCTCTAACATGACCCTCAAACTTGCTTTGAGGCAAGGCCTTAGTTAAAGGATCCGCTAAATTCCTTTCAGTGGGAATTTTCTCAATTTGTATGTCATTCCTACTTATAATCTCTCTGATCAGATGATAGCGGCGAAGCACGTGTTTGGATCGCTGATGAGACCTTGGTTCCTTTGCTTGTGCAATAGCTCCATTGTTGTCGCAGTAAACCGGTATTGCTTCATCAATGGTTGGAACCACACCAAGTTCTGAGACAAACTTCTTGATCCAGACTGCTTCTTTTGCTGCTTCCGAAGCCGCGATATATTCCGCTTCCGTGGTAGAATCCGCTACAGTGTCTTGCTTGGAACTTTTCCAACTTATTGCGCCTCCATTCAAAGTAAATACGTATCCAGACTGAGATTTGGAGTCATCCTTATCTGTCTGGAAACTGGCATCTGTATACCCACGTATTACCATATCTCCTTCTCCATATATTAGGAACACATCCTTAGTTCTTCTTAAGTACTTAAGGATTGTTTTGACAGCCGCCCAATGATCCATTCCTGGATCAGACTGGTATCTGCTCGTGACACTCAGAGCATACGATACATCGGCCTAGTACATAACATGCATACATGATAGATCCTATCGCGGATGCATAAGGAATCTTATTCATGCAAATCCTCTCGTCTTCTGTGCGCGGACACATAGACTTTGAAAGGTTGATCCCATGCCTGATGGGAAGGTAACCTTTCTTGGATTCCGACATGCTAAACCTTTTTAGCACTCGGTCTATATATGTAGACTGCGAAAGACCAAGCAACCGTTTTGATCTATCTCTATAGATTCTAATCCCAAGGATATAGGTTGCTTCTCCCAGGTCTTTCATGGAGAAAGTTTTGGACAACCAAATTTTAACTGATTGTAAGACTGATATATCGTTTCCTATAAGCAATATGTCATCGACATATAGCACTAGGAATACGACTGCACTCCCACTAACCTTCTTGTACACACAAGGTTCGTCAGGATTTTGTGAGAAATTAAACTCTTTGATTGTCTCATCAAAACGGATGTTCCAGCTCCTGGATGCTTGCTTCAGTCCATATATGGATCGTCGAAGCTTGCATATTTTGGTTTTATCAACCGATGTGAAACCTTCAGGTTGTATCATGTATACATCCTCAAGCAGGTTTCCATTAAGGAAAGCTGTTTTCACATCCATTTGCCATATCTCATAATCATGATGAGCTGCTATGGCCAGGAGCATCCGAATGGATTTAAGCATAGCTACTGGCGAATAGGTTTCGTCATAATCAATTCCTTGTTTCTGACGATATCCTTTTGCCACTAATCTAGCCTTAAAGGTAACTACATTACCTTCCATGTCGGTTTTCTTCTTGAAAACCCACTTGCACCCTATGGGCTTAATCCCTTCAGGTGGGTTAACCAAGTCCCATACTTGATTTTCGTACATGGAATCCATTTCCGACTTCATGGCTTCAAGCCATTTGTCCCTTTCTGAACTTTTCAGAACATCTTCATAACTGATAGGTTCGTCATCGCTTATGAGTAACACGTCGTTCGATTCACTTATGAGAAATCCGTATCTCTCTGGAATATTGCGTGTCCTATCAGACCTACGAAGAGGTGGTGTTGTTTTAGGTTCAACTGATAGCTCATCATTATGAGTTATTGGTTGTGGGTCTAGACTAGGTGTCTCTGTAATGTCTATTGGAGTTTCTTGAACTTCATCAAGTTCAATGCCACTCCCACTGTTTTCTTGTAAAAGAAATTCTTTTTCCAGAAATACAGCATGCCTTGAAACAAACACCTTTTGTTCCAAGGGATGATAGAATTGGTAACCCTTCGTTTCCTTAGGGTATCCAATAAATAGACATTTATCAGACTTAGCATCCAATTTGTCTGATACAGTCCGCTTCACATAAGCAGGACAACCCCATATCTTAAGGTGAGTTAAGTGAGGTTTCTTGCTATTCCATATCTCATATGGAGTAGTAGAGACTACCTTGGTCGGGACTCTGTTTAGCAAGTAAACAGCTGTCTTAAGTGCATAGCCCCAAAAGGATTTTGGAAGAGTTGCATGGTTCATCATGGATCTAACCATGTCCATCAAGGTTCGGTTACGCCTTTCAGATACACCATTATGCTGTGGTGTATACGGCGGAGTCCATTGAGACAATATCCCATTGTCCCTAAGATAATCTTGAAACTCTTGACTCAAGTATTCACCACCCCGATCGGATCGAAGTATCTTAATACTTTTGCCAAGTTGTTTCTCTACTTCATTTCTGAATTCTTTGAATTTCTCAAAAGCTTCAGATTTGTGTTTCATCAAGAACACATACCCGAATCGTGAGTGATCATCGATAAAGGTGATGAAGTAGCTATAGCCTCCTTGTGCAAGAGTTGACATTGGTCCACATACATCAGTATGTATTAGACCAAGCAATTCTCCCACTGGATTACCTTTTCCGGAAAAGGGTAATTTGGTCATCTTGCCTTTTAAGCATGATTCGCATGTATCAAATGAACCGGGTTCAAATGATTCCAGAATTCCACATCGGTGTAATTCGGTCATGCGTTTCTTACTTACATGGCCAAGACGACAATGCCATGTGTAGGAGTCTATTCGATTATCTATTCGAGCACGTTTGTTGCTAACTTCGATATTGAAAACGTCACCGGATAAATCTAACGTGTAGATACCATTGCACAAAGTTCTAGTCCCATAAAGAACGCCATTTAAAGTTATGTAACAACAATTATTACTAAAAGTTAAATGATAACCTTTTCATTCAAACATGAAATAGATACAATGTTCTTTATTAACGAAGGAACAAAATAACAATTATCCAATTCTAAGACACGTCCAGTAGGGAGCTTTAGCAAATATGTTCCGATGGCAACAGCAGCAATCTTTGCTCCATTTCCAACTCGCAAATTCGTTTCTCCCTCGACGAGTCTTCTTCTATTCCTTAGCCCCTGTATGTCATTACATATATGTGAGCTACACCCAGTATCAAGTACCCAGGTATCTGAGGAAATAGAGTGACATTCAATAACGAAGATACCTGAAGAGGATGGGGCATCGGATGCCTTCTTCTTCAAAGACTCAAGATAAACCTTGCAGTTTCTTCGCCAGTGACCCTCCTTGCCACAATGATGGCAAGTGCCTTTTGGTGTCTTTTCAGTCTTTTTGGCCTTTTTCTTCTTTCCTTTATTCTGTTCTTTGGCCTTCCTCTTAGAACCTTTCTTCGAGGAACCAACTAACAGTACCGTCTTCTGATCTGCTTTACAGAAGGCTCTATAGTCTTCAGCAGGTTGAGCAACTCAGGAATGGTAGTCTCCAGCTTGTTCATCCGATAGTTCATCACAAATTGTGAATAACTTTTGGGCAAACAATGCAGAATTAAGTCAATACTTAGTTCATGATCCATTGCAAAACCGAGTGTGCTCAGTCGCTCAATGTACCCCAACATCTTTAACACAAACTGTGAGGCAGAAGTGCCTTCCTGCATCCTAGAGGTGAAGAGGAGTCTGGAGACTTCGAACCTTTCGGATCTCGCCTGCTCTTCAAATAACTCATGAAGATGGAAGATGATGGTATAAGCATCCATATGCTCATGCTGCTTTTGCAGCTCAGGTACCATAGAGGCTAGCATGATGCAACTCGCAAGTTCAGAATCGGTCACATGTTTCTGATAGGCCACTAACTGGTCTGGAGTTGCATCTTCTGGAGGACGGTTGGGAAGTTGATCTTCAAGGACATAAGCAAGCTTCTCTGCCTTGAGAACTATCCTCAGGTTTCGAAGCCAGTCCATGAAGTTTGGCCCAGTCAGTTTATTGGTGTCCAAAATGGAACGCAAATTCAGAGAAGACATGATCGAGTGATTATCCTAGAAATACAAATTGAGCTTATGTGAGAAGAATGATAAAGAATGCATCAACATACATTAATTAAATCCTATTTATTTTTCGAATTGAATAACCCTTTTTATCAATTCGGGAGATCGTAGGATCACCTCCAAATAGGTTGATATCCAACCATAGATAAGAACAACCATGGCTGTGGCCATCAAGTTATTCTTAGCTATGAAGGTAGGTAATTATACCGATTACATATCCATATATGTAACTATCACTTTATGCTATCAACTAATTGAATGTTTGCATAAATCATTGGGTTGTTAACTCATTAACAAGTATGCAACAATATACATAACACCCAACTGCACCTCTCTTTACATCGACCTTGGCTATGGCACAACAAATCGATGCTCCAAGCTTAAGGCTGACCCATTAATCAAGAAATAGTTTTAATATGGTTGGAGTTCATTCAACCGTTTAGTCAGGCATGGATGTGTCCAACAACCAAAACTAAGGATTGACCTCTGACTCCAACTATATTAATCATAGACTAATTCCATGGTTTGAACATGTTGAGGTTCAAGCCGGGCATGGATGTGTCCATCAACCCAAACGAGAAACAAAACTCCGGTTCTAACCATATTAATGGAAGGTGTTAGCCTTAATATTTTGTAAGGGGTTTTGGGTCTCATCCTTTCTTTTCGAAGCACATTCATAACATATAATTATGTCATGTACTAACGATTTCCTTAATAAAATATGTATGTGACTGAATTTATCAAGTCTCATTAATTGAATTAGGAACCGGATTTCCTAATTCTAATTTCATACTTTATTCAAGGAATTGTTTTGGGAAACAATTTCCTAAATTGTCATAATCAATTTCAGAAATAATATGTTTAAGACTTTGATTTCTCTAAATCAAATCTTATTAAATTAAGAGACAGATTCCCTTAATTCAACCACATATTATTTTCATGAAAATCTTATTTAAGAAAACTCTATAGGAAACCATTTTCCTAATTAATTTTGGAGACAACAATATGTAAGAGCATCACCTCTTAAATCAAATAAGGAAATTATCCTAAATTTCCAAGATTTGATCACATATTTTATTTATGGATTAATTAATTACAACAAATTATTTTCTAAGGGTGGCTCCCCGAGGCTCAGATACCCAAAGAAAAGAAATTTGTCGTAAATCCAATTTGGTCTGCTCCCCGAGGCGTAACCAAATTAAACATGACAATTTTATTCAAAATGAGAAATTAAATTACAACAACTAACTTTAAATTGGACGGCTCCCCGAGGCTCAATCCAAAATAAAGAATTTTGTTAATAATTTAAAACCAATTCGAATTTTAATTGTCAATTAATGATCCATAAATTTGTCTAGACTTTCTTGAAAGAAAGTGCCCAAAATTGCGAGATTTCATAATAGGTTTTCAGAAAATTTGTAAGTTTCTGGTACAAAGAAAACTTACATATTTCCAAAATTGAAAATTTTCCAAAATAGGAAATTTCCAAAATTGGAAAGTTTCCAAAGATGGGAAGTTTTCACAATTATCATAAAATTTCAGAAACTAGGATATTTCAAAAGTTTGCGAAATTTCATGAGGATTTCCAAACTTTGAAATTCCTAAATCTAAAATTTATCATAATTGGAAAGTTTCCATAATTGGAAAATTTTCCAAAATTGAGATCATGACAAAGTTTTCCGCAAAACAATTATATGATTATGTCGAACACTAACCGGCTCTGATACCACTGTTAGGACCGGGTGCATGTTGACATGGATACGGGTTCGTAATTTTAAAGTTTAATTACGTGCAGCGGAAGGTTTAGCATAAATAATTTCTTAAATTATTTTAACCACGTATCTAGCATGCAACCTTAAGTTGTGGAGACATGATCATAAATTAAAATTTTACAGAAAAGTAAACTAATTTACTTAGTACCTCTCGTAACTCGAAGAAAGGGACGAGATCCAACCGTAGCGTCCCTTAGAAGCTCCGCCTCTATTCGCGTCCACGCCGAGTTCTCTTCGGGATGACTTCGCAAAGCCACGAGTTTCGTGCCGACAAGAACTATTAGATTCTCCAAAGGCACGACAAGAATATCAAGAGAGGGAGATGGAAGACTAACCACCAAGTAACGGAATCAAGATCCGGGGAAAGGAAGGAGTTACGACCCGCTTCTTCTTCTTCTTTGGCACCTTCTTGGTGGAGGTAGGTCACGGCAACCCTAGGAGGGGCGTCGGCCCTAGAGGTGGAGAGAGGGCGCCGGCCCTAGAGGAGGGAGAGGGAGAGAATGAGAGAGAGAGAGAGCTTGCTTCTTAATCTCTTGATTGGAATTCAAGCCTTGCCTTGGTTCCTTTATATAGTAGCCTCTCCATTGCCAAGTCTCCCCCTTAACGGAATAAATTTTCATAAGAAATTTATCTTATAAATTTTCCTATGAATTATTCCGTTATGCCTTGTTTTATTATAACTAAATTTATAATAAAACAAACACATCTCCCCATTTATTATGGAATAAATTTTCACAAGAAATTTATTATATAAATTTTTCTTATCATGGAAAAATCAATTCATAATTGATTTTATAAAATAAAATAAACCAATCCAAGGTTTATTTTAATTTCCATGAAAATAAATCTCTTTATATAAATTTCTTTATATGAATTTCTTTATATAAATTTATTTATCCATAATTTTATAAAACAAATTGCGCTTGATTTATTTTATAATTCAAACCAAATAAATTGGTTTCCCTCCTTGTTGTGGCCGGCCAAACCAAAGAGGGTGGGGACCCTCTTTGGCCGGCCAAACCAAGCTGCCTCCGCGCGAATTAAACTCATTTAATTCGTCCAATAAGCCTTCAAAAGACTTAGCCATTTTAAGCTTCCGATGCGCCTCTGATTAATTCAGATTCGACTTATTTCTCTTGATCGAAAAATCCAATTTTCAACTCGTTTTAAATCCCTCGGATTACTCGTAGTGCGTATGACTAAATAGGCTTTCGATTTATGTTGGTCGTCTATAATCAACCAATTATAGAACGATCATGAGTGACACCTAGTAGTATATCATGACCCCCAATTAATCGAAAGATCAACGGTTGACCTCAGAAATAATTCTGAAACCCTTCAGCAGCTATAATGAGTCGTGTCTCATTCCCTTCACCATCTTATATCCACTTGGTTCAGGACACGGTCTTTATGTGTCAGTGCCCACTAGGCTGACTACGTCACACCTAGCCCAAGTAATGTCTTTCTCGTCCAACGGATTCTAATTACTCTCATGTTTCCTAGAGATTCATACTCGGAACATGTTATGCTCTGGCTTGAGGCTTCGAGTAACAATCCGACGATAGGCCTTGGGTATACATCTCCTCGCAAGGAGTGGTGAATCCTTTGTAGGCTGTTCAAACATCTTCGGGCACTTCGGCTTATACCCAATCATCCTGGGTCCACACCTCCTTAGAGAAGCTTGCTTAAGATGTCAAAGTATAAGTCTCCGTGACCAAGATGACTTGAACACCGCAAGTCAAAGGAACATTGCACTTAAGCTGCAGTAAGAACATCATTGACATATCTACATGTAGATTCCCATATGAAGTTTTACAGCCAGTCACTTCAATGAACTAGTTCCCTTAATTAGCATCCATGTTTATCTCCGGACATCCCAATGTCACCAGTCAGTGAGAATCAGCTGATTAGAGAATAACCCATGCTAGTCTCAACAGAATTGATAGTGTCCGTATTTATCAATTCATCGACTAGGGACAATTTCAATACTTCACAATTGCACATGTAGAGATAATCACTAGTTGTGAATTCATCACAAATTCTCTCATGCTGTGAATTGTATTGCGGACATTCAGTAAATGAGTTCAAGATCTCAATCAAATACATGAACATGTATACTCAAATAGTGAATATTCATTTATTAAAGTAAATGATTACAATCATAAGGCGATTGCCTTAGGACACTTCTCTCATATTACTAACAGGGTTTTCATGAAGTACTAATACCTTACTCCATAATTCGTGTGTATTTTTGTATTCACCTACACCACTAATTATATCATTAGGCAAATTATTAAGTAATATTGAAATTACCTTCTCGTTTGCCTTTGATTGCATTTGTTGCTCCTTATTCCAATATCTTGGTTGGAGCTTTTTCCCATATTTATCTTTTGGAACTTCAAATGGTTCTTCTAGCGCAATCATGAAATTCCAATCCATGCCAAACTATGTCTTTGTCCGCACCCTCCAATACTCGAAACTCTCACGGTCATAGGGAGGTGGAACATTAATATCGTCCCCCAATCTTTCTTCGATCATCATTTCCTCTAGCTTTTTGCTCTCTCGGCGGTTAGTCCGTAGATGAGCGAACCTCGTTCTGATATCACTTGTTGAGACCTTGTCATTTAGCTAGAGAGGGGTGAATAGCTACTTTCCTGTCTTCCTCCTACAACGGTTAGCAAGAGCAAGCGGAAATCTAAAAATAATAAACTAAAACAATGCTAACACAAGACCTTTATGTGGTTCGGAGATGATACTCCTACTCCACGGCTGTCCGTAAGGTGGACAATCCCGATCCTTCGGTGGATGATTCCCCGGAACACGTTCGGCTAGCTCGTGTTGCTCCTTGTGGGTGGAGAAACCTCACCACAATATGTTGACAACCTTTGATCACGTTTAGGCTACTAACAGGCTTTACCCAAGCTTGTTTCACCAAGAAAAAACAGCTAAAAACGAGCCCTCTTAAATAGTGCTCGATACTGTTCTAACCGTTACCAGTCGACTGGTGCTAACACCAGTCGACTTGTCCATTTGAATTCGAATGTCTCAGCTTGACGCTTCGAATTTTAGTCAGCATCAGTCGACTGATCATAGGATCAGTCGACCGATCTCTCTGTACTCTTCATCAGTCGACTGATCAAGCATCAGCCAACTGCCCCCTTTCCAAACCTAAGGTTTCCCTTCTCGAGTACAATTCTCTCAGCACTCGAACCATAGGATTTCCCGAGTACAATCCTCTCAGCACTCGAACCCTCACGACTTAGTTGACTTCGCATCCAGTAGTCTCAACCTGTTGCCTTCAAGCCTTTTTCGACTTTGGCTCTCGTCCCTCTGATGCATGCAAGCCCACGACTTGTCTCCCCTTGCCACCCTTCACATATGCCTCGAAGTACGCTTCCCTCGTCTCATCGTCCCTACTTTGTCCACAGTCCCTCGGATGCATACAAGCCCACGACTTGTCTCCTCACACCATCCTTCACCGTACCCGAAGACGTCCAACTAAGTCTATGTGTATCCTGCAAATCTGCACACTCACATACACATATTAGATCAACATGAAACCCTAACTCCATCATATTGACACACACATCAAAACCCATGATCTACCCGATCAAACTTGGATCGATTGCACCAAGAGCACATGCCCGACCAAGATCTGCAAAACCCAACTACCCCTGTGGTGAGTAGGCTTGGCTTTGATGCTGCACATGTCCGGCCAAGAGCTGCAAAACCCTACTACCCCCGCGGTGAGTAGGCTTGGCGGGGGTGAGTAGGCTTGACCTCGGTGTTGCACACGCCCGGCCAAGAGTTGCAAAACTCTACTTCCCCCACGGTGAGTAGGCTTGGCCTCGGTGCTGCACATGCCCGGCCAAGAGCTGCAAAACTCTACTACCCCCGTGGTGAGTAGGCTAGGCCTCGGTGCTGCGCATGTCCGGCCAAGAGCTGCAAAACCCTACTACCCCCGCTGTGAGTCGGCTTGGCCTCGGTGCTGCACATGCCCGACCAAGAGCAGCAAAACCCTACTACCTTCGCGGTGAGTAGGCTTGGCCTCGGTCCGCGGTGAGTAGGCTTGGCCTCGGTGCTGCACATGCCCGGCCAAAAGCTGCAAAACCCTACTATCTTCGCGGTGAGTAGGCTTGGCCTCAGTGCTGCACATTCCCGGCCAATAGCTGTAAAACCCTACTACCTCCGCGGTGAGTAGGCTTGGCCTCGGTGTTGTATATGCCCGGCCAAGAGCTGCAAAACCCTACTACCTCCGTGGTGAATAGGCTTGGCCTCAGTACTGCATATGCTCGGCTAAGAGCTGCAAAATCCTACTACCTCCACGGTGAGTAGGCTTGGCCTCGGTGCTGCACATGCTCATCCAAGAGTTGCAAATCCCTACTACCCCCGCGGTGAGTAAGCTTGGACTCGGTGCTACACATGCCCGGCCAAGAACTGCAAAACCCTACTACCTCCACGGTGAGTAGGCTTGGCCTCGGTGCTGCACATGCCCAGCCAAGAGCTGCAAAACCCTACTATCTTCACGGTGAGTAGGCTTGGCATCGGTGCTGCACATGCCCGGCCATGAGCTGCAAAACCCTACTACCCCTGCGGTGAGTAGGCTTGGCCTCAGTGCTGCACATGCCCGGCCAAGAGCTGGAAAACTCTACTATCCCCGCGGTGAGTAGGCTTGGCCTCGGTGCTGCGCATGCCCGGCCAAGAGCTGCAAAACACTGCTACTCCCGCGGTGAGTAGGCTTGGCCTCGGTGCTGCGCATGCCCGGTCAAGAGGTGCAAAACCCTACTACCCCCGCGGTGAGTAGGCTTGGCCTCGGTGTTCCACATGCCCGGTCAAGAGCTACAAAAACTCTACTACCTCCGCGGTGAGTAAGCTTGGCCTCAGCGCTGCACATGCCCGACCAAGAGTTGCAAAACCCTACTACCTCAGCGGTGAGTAGGTCTGGCCTTGCGGTTAGTAGGCTTGGCCTTGGTGCTGCACATGCCCGGCCAAGAGCTGCAAAACCCTACTACCCCCGCGGTGAGTAGGCTTGCCCTCGGTGATGCACATGCCTAGCCAAGAGCTGCAAAACCCTACTACCCCCATGGTGAGTAGGCTTGACCTCGGTGCTGCACTAGTAGGCTTGACCTCGGTGTTGTACATGCCTGACCAAGAGCTGCAAAACCCTACTACCTCAGCGGTGAGTAGGCTTTGTCTCACGGTGAATAGGCTTGGCCTCGGTGCTGCACATGCCCGGCCAAGAGCTGCAAAACTCTACTACTCCCGAGGTGAGTAGGCTTGGCCTCGGTACTGCACATGTCTGGCCAAGAGCTGCAAAACCCTACTACCCTTGCAGTGAGTAAGCTTGTCCTCGGTGCTACACTAGTAGGCTTGGCCTCGGTGCTGCACATGCCCGGCCAAGAGCTGCAAAACCCTACTACCTCCGAGGTGAGTATGCTTGGCCTCGGTGCTGCATATGCCCGGCCAAGAGCTGCAAAACTCTACTACCTCCGCGGTGAGTAGGCTTGGCCTCGATGTTGCACATGCCCGGCCAAGAGCTGCAAAACTCTACTACCCCCGCGGTGAGTAGGCTTGGCCTCGGTGCTGCACATGCCCGGCCAAGAGCTGCAAAACCCTACTACCTCCGCGGTGAGTAGGCTTGGCCTCGGTGCTGCATATGCCTGGCCAAGAGCTGCAAAAATCTACTTCCTCCGCGGTGAGTAGGCTGCATATGCCCGACCAAGAGCTGCAAAACCCTACTACCCCCGCAGTGAATAGGCTTGGCCTCGGTGCTGCACATACCCGGCCAAGAGCTGCAAAACCCTACTACCTCAGCGGTGAGTAGGATTGGCCTCAGTGTTGCACATGCCCAGCCAAGAGTTGCAAAACCCTACTACCTCTGCGATGAGTAGGCTTGGCCTTGGTGCTGCACATGCCCGGCCAAGAGCAGCAAAACCCTACTACCCCCACAGGAACACTTGCTCTTTAGGCGGGTTTGTTTGCCACTTCGCCCCTTCAAGTTAGGAAGGAACCTAGGTTCCTTACTTTGAACTGGGTGCGGGCTCCATAAGCGGCTGGCTCCTCGGTCTAGGGGCCAACATTTTTAGAATAAGCAAATGAGACAAGAAATTACTTAGGACATGGGAAGCCAAGAGATGTTTTCATGCATGGCTCAAATGATTACATATCTGACCCACCAGGAAAAAGGAAAAAATTTGAAAAAATATAGAAGGCGCGACAAACGAGGAGAGACCAAGGGAACACGTCCCAGGACAAGGAAGAATCCTATAGTTCCTGCTCTTCAGGAGTGAGCTCGTTCCAAACCAGGCTGACACTCACGACGCTCAAATCTGCGTCGGGTTTCAGCAGTTGATCATTCTTCAACTGGCTGATGGCACCATTAAAGCCCTATTTGAGGCACTTCAATGCCTGCCCGGCTAAAATATCGTCGTACTTGTCAGATTGCAGGAACTTAGCCTTGAATTCCGCCTCGGCCTAGGATAGTTGGGTTGCATAGTCGATCTTCTGCTTCTGCAGCTCAGCCTCAACCTCCTCCTTGGCGGCCTTCAGCTCAGGAGATCCTGAGCCCCCAATATTTCTTGGAGTTTTTGAGCAGCAACAGAAGCCTGGTCCTAGGCTTGAGTGACTTTGTCCTGGAGGTCGAAGACATAAGAGGTCGATAGCTCTAGGCTGTATTCTTTTAGAGCCTACAGGCGCTCCCGTTCTTCATTACGATCCTCCAGAGCTTTCTTCGAGGATTCCAGGTGCCGGAAGTGATCAGACAACTCCTTCGTCTAAGCCCGGAGTTGCTCCCGCTCCTGCGACAACTTCTGCAAGTCCTTGGAGAGAGCTTGGTTCTTCTCGGACCAGAGGCGTTCCCGGAGCCGGTAACCGTGCAAGGTCTCCTCAGAGGCCAGCAAAGTACTAAGACAGTTCTCGACCTTTACCCTCAGAGCTCCGCAGACCTCCAACTGCAGGAGGCCCGCCTCGCGGCATGGCCAGCCTCCGCGTCTGCCGTCGCCACTTGCTGGAGAAGGTCTTCAGTGACTCCTCCAGAGCGCAACAAGCGGCTCGTAGCCGCACAGTTGGTGGCGACCTACGATGTGGAACAAGGACTGTCAGAGCAAAACAACGAAACAAAGAGGAAGAGCTCAAGCACAATTACCGTTAGTAGGGACTGGTGTAACATTCCCAGGTATCGGGTCGAGCCAGCTAACCGCCCCAGTTGGACAGGAGGAGAGAGAATTTCTTCAGCAAGGCGCCTTGACTGGCTGGGGATGTCTCGCAGGTCGGGGTCCCTTTTATTCGGATGGATTGGGAGCCCTTTCTCTCCGTTTTCTTCGCCGCAGGGACCTTCCGGCGAGAGCTGGGTGTGTCGAGTGAAGCCTCCTTGACGTGTTGAGCAGCAGGAGGGTTGGTCGGAGTGGCCAAGACACGGGCAATATGAACGGTGGCCACCACAGTGGGAGGAGGAGGCTTTTCCCGAACTCTCTGGGACAGGGGCACCATATCCTCTTCATCAATGGAGGGTAGAAGCTCTGAGGCTGGGCCCTTCTTTAACCTCTTCAGGGGTGAGACTTCAGGACCAACCACTTCCGTCGTCTCTTCTCAGTAACCTGGGTCTCTGGTTGCTGGGCAGGTGAAGGGGGCTCAACCTTTGCGTCTGCTGCCTTGAGGGGAGATGAAGGAGAACCCCCTTTGGGGCCAGTAGGTTGTTCGGCTACTTCGGTATCCTGGGGGGCCTCCGGGGTTTCCCGTTCTTCCGATGGTGCATTCGCTTCCCCGCAACCCTCAGCCGAAATACCCACCGGAGCGGAAGAAGCGGAAGTAGGAACCGGCACCCGCTCATGGGCCTGTTCGCACTTCAGGAGCCGATTCATAGCTCGGGAAATCATAACGTCGTCTACAAAATAGAGACAAAAGGGCATAAGTTAGAATTAACAAGGAAATTTGCAAAACAAAGGGTAACTTACGAAGACTGGGGCTAAGGCTCGTGGCTTTCGAGCTGAGCCTAGTCCGGTAAAGGAGCTCTTCACATTGCACTAGCTGGAGGCCATTAAACTCCATCCCTACTAGGATACCCCTGGCCCTCTGGTATCCCGCGTCTTGCTGGAAGTCGCCGAGGTCTGGGATAGGCGGCAGACTCTCTGTCCAGTTGATAGGACTGAAGAATCGCTCAGGGAGTTGGTTATAGAAGAACCGCTCCTTCCATCCCTTGTGGGAGGAAGGAAGGCCCCTCAAGAACCTATGACAGGTGCGGGCAGTAAAGCTAAATACCCCCCGGGAGCCAACCGGAACAAAGAAAAAATGAAAAAATCGAGGGGTCAGAGGGATGTCAAAAAGTCTGAAGAGGATAAACGCCCCGCCCATTTGGGCAAAAGCGTTTGGGGCTATTTGGTGGAGAGGGATCCTAAAGTATTGAACGACATTCATGATAAAGGAGGGATAGGGAAATGAAACCCTAATTCCACCTGTCCTAAGAAGAAAGTGAAAAAAAACCCGCAGGAGTCTCTACGGGTGATTGGCCTAAGGTCGAAACTCTCATCTCTCAGCCCTCCGAGATCCCATACCTTTGACAGGCAGCTTAGAGGGATTCTAAGCTAATCCTGTAGGAGATGGCATTATATCACTCCGGATGATAGATTGGCTCTCCCAAAGAACTTTCGCTGTCGCTTCGGGTCTTCTTTTCTTCTCTACTGGACCCATTGGGATTGAAAAAAGCGGAAATTAGAAGAAGACTTACACTCGGAGACGGGGCCCGATAGCAAGACGAGCAGCAGGAGAACGAAGGTGTTCGGAAGAAGATAGGGCAAGGAGGCAGAAGGGTGTCGTTACATCCACTTTTATAGGGAGAAGTCGTCCATCTATGAACAATGAGAGGATAGCACGTCAACAGTGCTGATTAGACATCCTGAGGAGCCACCACCCTTTACTGTCGTCGCTTCGTATGACCCACGGCGCATATCAGCGGGAAATCGCCGCACAAAAAAGGATGAGGTACGTGGTAAGGCTACATTCGCCAGACGCCCTGGTCACCATTAAGAAACCCTATGCGCCTTTAAAGGACCATGGGCAGCCGTCGGGGCGTTACCTCGAAATTCGTGAAAATGGGAGACGCATTCAAGGAACTATCCGTGATCCAGGGATGCATGGGTCGATTCCTCGGACCCAGCGAAGTAGTAAAAGATATAGGACCACCTGGATGCAGCTTCTTCATCACAACACTAGTCTAATCAGTCAGACGTACTTCCTTCGATCAAACTTGAAAGGAGGGACTTGTGATGGGGTTGAGTATCCCGTGGCTGGCATGTGGACTGAAGAAGTTGTGTGGCAAGAGCTATTGAGTCAAAACGGCTCTCTGGCCGGGATGCCCGAGACCCTCTCGGGAATGGGAATCCCGAGAGTAACTCGAATAGGCATAGCTCTGAAGAGAGCTCCAGAAGGACACCCTCCCAAGCTCACCTCGGAGGTAGGTCCCCGAGACCATCTCGGGAAGATGAACGCACCCAGGCCAAACAGCCGCGAGATCACCTTGGGGTAGCGGAGCCCAAGGAGCACTCAACTTCAAGTAACGGTCTGTTTTCCTCGTATTAGTGGATCATAATCATTCATTATTACGGAGTAATCACGACCTGTGACTCGCGGCCATCAAAGCCTTAATCATCACAATGACCCCAGATTGAAGAGTCGTGAAGACCGTTACCGAGATGATCCAGTAACCGATAATCGGGGAGAACGTAGTGAAGATCGTGGAAACTCTTAAGACAGCCGCCGCAGGTATAAAAGGTATTCCAACCCCTCTGGTAAAGAGGGGACGCATTCTCTACTACTTGCATATCTTCTTGCCTTCTTTCCATCTCCTCTATCAAGGCACTGACTTACGCGTCGGAGTGGGCTCCGCCGGACAACCTCCGGCGTATTCTCCTAACGCTCGTGTTAATCTCACAAGGTGTGAAGTTTCTCCTTTAGCGTCAGCGTCTGCGTGGGCTAAATTTTGATGACTGACCGTCGATGTCGATTCCTTCCGATATATTATATATATATATACCCGAATAGCATATTCTTCTATATTAGGGCTCGATGTTAAATTTTGTATCGGATTCGGAAAAAAAAGCGTGCCCCGTGAAATCACCTACTGTCTCTATGTGGAGGCACGAGTTTATGGATGAATTGTAGAGAAAATAAGACACTGGAAATCAACCCGAAATCGTCTTCTTCAGATTTTATCGATAAAATGTTTAATTTAATACTTAAAATAACTAAATAGAAATTTAAATAGATTAAAAATAATTAACGAGATTGAGCAATATTGAATTTTAAAATTCAACCAATTTAATTTTACGAAAATTTTCATCGATCATCAGGATAAATTGAGAAATACTCATGATAGGCGGTTCAGAAGCCCAACGTTCCAGGGTTTGTGTACCATTTGAATTTTTTTTTTTGTAAAATACGTCGTAATTAAAGTTTGAATCGTAAATATTTGAGATGATAATTAATTATCATAATTCAAGGGACAAAATTTAAATAGACTAAAATCATGGAATACTCTTAAATCATAAAATAGAAAATTATTAAAAATAAAAATAAATAAATATTCAGGGAAAGGTATTAAATCATATTTTTTTGGGATCCAAACCTAGCTGTTTATGAACTACACCAGACAACAAATATAGATAGTAATTATCGTAAGGGCTAAAAATAAGGAAAATTTAGGGAGAGAATAAAGAAGAGAGATAGAAGAAACATAAAAAAAAATCCATCATTATCTAAGTTTTATTAAAAAATAAACTTTATTCAATAATAAAGAGGATCATCACACAAATAACTAAATAAATTACTCATGATAGGTAAAATATTAAAACATATTTTAAATATAAAAAAATAAAAATTATTAAAAATAATTAAATAGATGCTCGGAATTTCCGAAACGACCTTAAATAATATTTTAAAATTTAAAATTTATAGTTACGGATTCTATCATGTAATAAATCTAAATATTTAAATCAACTTCATTTTAAATCAAAAAACGTTTTAATTTAATATCCGAGTAAAAAAAATTAAAATATTTTAAAATTTAGAAGATTTTTAAGATATCTTTTGGTTCCATCCTGCATCTTTATTACAACTGATTCCTTAGGTAAAATGATCGACGGACATGTGAAATGCTGTATCAAGGCCAGCTGGATTCAAATTAGAAAAAAAAATTATTTATGAATTTATTTATATTTTCTGAACATCCCTTTCGGTCCTCCACACGGAGAAACAATATTTCAAGTGGTTAAAGAGCTCACAGTCACCAATTTTAGAGAGAGGAGCTTCACTTTCTCTCTAGAACTCCTACAGAGAAAAGTGAGGGCTTCTTTCTTTCCTTTTCCGGCGAAGAGAACTCCTCTCTTAGGAGCTTGCTTCGGTGGGGGAGGGGATCTTTCCCTCCCCCACCGGCTGGATGGCCATCCAAGGCCGGCGATGGAGAGCTCTCAACAACCTTCCCCCTCTACCGCCCGTTTAGAGAGAGCTTCTCTCGCTTCTCCCTTGAGAAGGGATGGGAATAGGAGGTGGTGGCTTGGGATTTCCTCGCGGGCTGACCGTGGACACCCTTGCCGGCGACGGTGAGTGGCGAATGAGCTGTGGGAGCACAACTCCGGCAACGAAATGAGAAGGGGCAGCTTCTAAGGGAGCTGAGCTGTTTCGGATGAGCAAGGCTTCTGATCTCGGCCTTGCCTACGGGTAGGGGCATAGGCCGGGCCTACCGACCAGCCGGGCGCCACGAGGACCCGGTGGGCAAGTCAACTACCATATCAGCAAATGGGGCCCCGCGCCCGGAGAACATTCCATAGGGAGAAAGAGGGGGGGGGGGGGGGGGGGGGGGGAATGATCCACCTCTGAGTCTACCGACCCCCCCCCCCCCCCCCTAAGTAGTGGAAAAGAAAGACTTTTCTTAGTTCCCAAAAGTGGATGAAAGAATTGAGTATTCAACATCTATCGTTCTTGAAGAATAGAGTATTCATAAGAAAGTCTATAGTTTACAAGTCTCAGTGGGTTGATGCTCAACAAACTTAGCCCTGGAAAACAGGGAACCCCGTCAAGGGCCTAGCCACTCACACTAGTTCACCCTGACTCAGCGTAGAGGTTAGCACCCTCGGCAAGGTCAAGTCTCGTGATAACTCTCGACCTGGGGCGTACCCTGCACTCCCCTCACTCTCCCTACCAGTCGGGCGCGTGGCGGCCCACGCCCCCTGGTCTTTACCCGACTCGGTCCCCGGCACACGGACCTGCCAGTCGGCGCTTGGGGTACGGGCTGTCCAATCCGCATGCCCCCTCACATCCTTACTTCCGGGGTACGGCCCTGTCCACAGGGTTCCTCACGCCTCACCTACCTCCGACATCTCCACGCGGTCATCCCGCGCATCCAGTACTCTCGTACTGCGCATTCAGTACTCATGTACTGCCGGAGCACCCCGCGCCATGCCGCGCCCCTCCTCTGTGCTCCATGCGGGCTGACAGTCATCATACCCCAGTCCCATCTATGCGAACAAGGGTTGTCAGCTCCCCCGGTTATAAAAGTTCGGCACTCCCCCTACCGCAGGTACGCGCGCGCAAGTTCTCGCATTCCTTGCCTCATTTCCTTTCAGTTTCCGCTCGTCTGTACCGGGGACTTACTTGACCATCGGAGTGCCTGACCGGGGATTCCCCCGGCGGGTTTGCTGACGGTCTCTGTATTGCAGGGGTGAGGCGAGGCGCGGTCGACAGCCGGCCACTTCCTCGGCTCGCGGCCCCCGGGAGGCCCGTCCGGCCCGTTGGGCTGCCACTCCACTCCGCGACAGGATCAAAAATGACGCTAGAAGGAGGGACACCAGCAGCCTGATCGGGAGTGAAAATGGGAGATCCGTATGGGTTTTGGGAGGTCAGCGTTCCCTGAGAATACAAGCCTTTTCCATCTGTTTCCAGAGGAGTCATCAGAGCACTAGAGGCCTTGTGGCAAACCCCTTTGGGGCGGCACTTGACCCGTTCTGTCTCTAGCAGGGTGGATAAGGGAAAGGATTAAGGATGTATGCTATATTTCCCGCGCATCTGGTATCTGGTCTTCTGTATGTACCTCATACATGCCATGCATCTCTATGGTTCGGCCTTCTGGATATGACTCACCTGCGCATCGGGTATTCGGGAATCCGGATATATTTTATATATACACTCGCCACGTGTCCGAAAATTGGGTCTTCTGCATATCCTTCACCTATTTTGTGCGCCCTTCCGGAACGTTTTTCTGGAAAATCAACCGTTGCTGCATTACCCTCGGCGAGGCTCTCAGGCGGCGCGTGGCGGCCCACGCTCCCTGGGATGCCCTCGACCGGGAAGCCTCGGCGAGGCTCTCAGGCGGCGCGTGGCGGCCCACGCTCCCTGGGATGCCCTCGACAGGAAAGCCTCGGCGAGGCCCTCAGGCGGCGCGTGGCGACCCACGCTCCCTGGGATGCTCTGGACCGGGAAGCCTCGGCGAGGCTCTCAGGCGGCGCGTGGCAGCCCACGCTCCCTGGGATGCCCTCGACCGGGAAGCCTCGGCGAGGCGCTCAAGCGACGCGTGGCAGCCCACGCTCCCTGGGATGCCCTCGACCGGGAAGCCTCGGCGAGGCTCTCAGGCGGCGCGTGGCGGCCCACGCTCCCTGGGATGCCCTCGACCAGGAAGCCTCGGCGAGGCTCTCAGGCGGCGCGTGGCGACCCACGCTCCCTGGGATGCCCTCGACCGGGAAGCCTCGGCGAGGCTCTCCGGCGGCACGTGGCAGCCCACGCTCCCTGGGATGCCCTCGACCGGGAAGCCTAGGCGAGGCCCTCAGGCGGCGCGTGGCGGCCCACGCTCCCTGGGATGCCCTCGACCGGGAAGCCTCGGCGAGGCTCTCAGGCGGCGCGTGGCGGCTCATGCTCCCTGGGATGCCCTCGACCGGGAAGCCTCGGCGAGGCTCTCAGGCGGCGTGTGGCGGCCCACGCTCCCTGGGATGCCCTCGACCGGGAAGCCTCGGCGAGGCTCTTAGGCGGCGCGTGGCGGCCCACGCTCCCTGGGATGCCCTTGACCGGGAAGCCTCGACGAGGCTCTCAGGCGCTGAGAGCGGTGCGTGGCGACCCACGCTCCCTGGGATGCCCTCGACCTGGAAGCCTCGACGAGGCTCTCAGGCGGCGTGTGGCGGCCCACGCTCCCTGGGATGCCCTCGACCGGGAAGCCTCGGCAAGGCTCTCAGGCGACGAGTGGCGGTCCACGCTCCCTGGGATGACCTCGACCGGGAAGCCTTGGCGAGGCTCTCAGGCGGCGCTTGGCGGACCATGCTCCCTGGGATGCCCTCGACCGGGAAGCCTCAGCGAGGCTCTCAGGCGACGCGTGGCAGCCCACGCTCCCTGGGATGCCCTCGACCGGGAAGCCTCGGCGAGGATCTCAGGCGGCGCGTGGCGGCCCACGCTCCCTGGGATGCCCTCGACCGGGAAGCCTCGGCGAGGCTCTCAGGCGGCGCGTGGCGGCCCACGCTCCCTGGGATGCCCTCGACCGGGAAGCCTCGGCAAGGCTCTCAGGCGACGCGTGGCGGCCCCCGCTCCCTGGGATGACCTTGACCGGGAAGCCTCGGCGAGGCTCTCAGGCGGTGCGTGGCGGCCCATGCTCCCCGGGATGCCCTCGACCGGGAAGCCTCGGCTCAAACAAGCCTTTCCCTCGGATCGGCTCTCGGCTTGACGCATGGTGGACCGTGCTGCCCGAGAAACCACCAATCGAGTGGCCTTCCTCTTGCTTCACGCAAGCCTTTCTCTCGGATCGTCCCTCGGTCTGACGCATGGGGGACCGTGCTGCCCGAGAGACCATCGACCGAGTGGCCTTCCTCTTGCTTCATGCAAGCCTTTCCCTCGGATCGGCTTTCGGCCTGACGCATGGTGGACCGTGCTGCCCGAGAAACCACCAACCGAGTGACCTTCCTCTTGCTTCACGCAAGCCTTTCCCTCGGATCGGCCCTCGGTCTGACGCATAGGGGACCGTGCTGCCCGAGAGACTATCGACCGAGTGGCCTTCCTCTTGCTTCATGCAAGCCTTTCCCTCGGATCGGCTCTCGGCCTGACGCATGGTGGACCGTGCTGCCCGAGAAACCACCAACCGAGTGGCCTTCCTCTTGCTTCACGCAAGCCTTTCCCTCGGATCGGCCCTCGGTCTGACGCATGGGGGACCGTGCTGCCTGAGAGACCATCGACCGAGTGGCCTTCCTCTTGCTTCACGCAAGCCTTTCCCTCGGATCGGCTCTCGGCCTGACGCATGGTGGACCGTACTGCCCGAGAAACCACCAACCGAGTGGCCTTCCTCTTGCTTCACGCAAGCCTTTCCCTCGGATCGGCCCTCAGTCTGACGCATGGGGGACCGTGCTGCCCGAGAGACCATCGACCGAGTGGCCTTCCTCTTGCTTCACGCAAGCCTTTCCCTCGGATTGGCTCTCGGCCTGACGCATGGTGGACCGTGGTGCCCAAGAGACCGCCAACCGAGTGGCCTACCTCTTGCTTCACGCAAGCCTTTCCCTCGGATCGGCTTTCGGCCTGACGCATGGTGGACCGTGCTGCCCGAGAGACCACCAACCGAGTGGCCTGCTTCTTGCTTCACGCAAGCCTTTCTCTCAGATCGGTTCTCAGTCTAACGCCTGCTGGACCAGGCTGCCCGATAGACCACCGACCGAGTGGTCTTCTTCTGACCCTACACTAGTCCTCCCCTCAAGCTCCTCAAGCAGGAAGACTCAAGCTCCTCGGGGTACGTCCCCGAAACAGCCCCCAAATCAGGAAGGTGGGACCTCCACCCAGCGCCCCGCCTCAAGCACACGGATAGGCCGGGGTCGGCTAAACCCCCGTAAGTCACAGCTAAGCACACCCCGCCCAGCTCTCGAATAGGTCCAGGGACTAGCCCCAGCTCACGACGCCTCTCGGGTCCACTCGAGCCACAGGTGCCAAGAAAGCGCTGTCCGTATCTGAAAGCCCGAGTGGCTAAGACGCCACAACTCTAGCCTAGAGGGCGCCGCCCCCTCTACTAGGAAAAGGTGGTCGGTCTCGCCGTCGCCCTAACAGCCACTAAGCGAACGCAAAAAAAAAGAAGGCAATGAAAAGGGGGAAAAGCAACATCCATTGCAAGCCGTTGTGACCATCGCCTATATCGGACGGCAAAAGGGGGCAGATCCACGATTATGGAATGGGCATCGAAGGTTGCGACAAGACTACACCTGGCGCTTTGACGCGCCCCTCATGAACCGCCGGCGCCTGAGCCCTAAGGGACTCAGGGCGTTCGTGCCTACGCAAGAGATCGCTTTGGTAGGCCGTCAATTCCTCCTCCTTGACCTTCAAGGCCGCAAGCAGCGTAGCGGCTGACTGCTGGGCCTCCAGAAGATCTGCCTGAGTCTTGGCCAACTCAGAGCCCACCCTAAGTTCCCGAGTCCTGGCTTGGTGCTCACTTTGCTCCAAAAAAGCTAGTTGATGATGCAGTTGAACCTCAGAGGCTCGGGCTGCACTCAGCTCCGTCAAAATAGCTTGAAGCTGCGCCTCAGCGCGTGCAGTCTGTCCCCGCAGAGCCGCGTTCTCGGAACGCAGCGCATCCCAGGCCGCATCATCTGGAGGGGGCCCGATGCAGCGGAGTTGAGTTTCCAACGCCTCCCGACAGGACTCTAATTGTCGAAGGGAGCGGTTCTGGGCAACAAAGGAGATACCCATATCATACAGGGCCCCGGTTAACTGCAAAGGAAGTCCAAGGTTGATTAGGAAGAGATCAACCGAGTCAGAGATATCAAAAAAGTGTACCCGACAGGCATCCGCGACTAAGCCATCAATGCGGGCGATAGGATCTTAATGATCGAAGGACCGAAGACCTTGGTACACGTGGTCGCTTAGGGGAGCATGTAGGTGAACCACCCTAGCCGAGCCCAGCGGGTCAGGATCCGAGAACTCAAAAGCAGCTGAGGGATCGGCTCGTGAAGGGAGAATCAGATGTATCGGGCGAAGATCCAAGGCCCGGTTTGTAACGCCCTAAAATTTCCATTTTTAGTTCTTAAAGTCCTTAGAATTATTTAGAAATGGTTTAGAAATATTCTAGATATTTTTAGGAATTTTTAGAGTATTTTTATGGAATTTTCCGAGCCCATTTGGTATTTTTGGAAAAAGAAAAAGAAAAAGGAAAAAAAAAGCCAAAATTGGAAAACCAATTGAGTGCAGCAGCCGGAGATCGAACCCGCGACCAGCAGCAGACAAGGCAAGCGCGCGACCAGCCAGGCTAAGGGTATCAAGCACAGAAACGGATGGAGAGAAGGGTATTTAAGCGATAGTTAGGTTGATCCGACCCTTAAGTATAAATAGCCAATTAAAGAGAGAAGTTTTAATTCTCTCCTCTCCAAACCCTCACGCCGACTCCTTCTCCTCTTGGGCGACGCCGACCACCATCAAGACCAAGGAGGGCCGGCCAAGACTCTTCTCCAAGAAATAATCCTATATTCGGGATCCCCGC
The DNA here is from genome assembly GCA_024364735.1 of Boesenbergia rotunda. Taxonomy (NCBI): domain Eukaryota; kingdom Viridiplantae; phylum Streptophyta; class Magnoliopsida; order Zingiberales; family Zingiberaceae; genus Boesenbergia; species Boesenbergia rotunda. The sequence continues at coordinate 108,252 of JAGFNQ010007456.1, forward strand.
GACGAGAGGAACGCGTAGACGTGAAGAATTCTCCGAGATCTTAAGTTTCTCCCGAGTTTTATACGTCAATCTTGGTTGTAAGTCCAAGATATCAATGTAAGTACTGCTCACCTGCAGTAAGAGGCGGTTTTTCCGCGAGAATTTCCTTTAAAAGTTTTTAAAAGAGATATTTCCTTTTTGTTTAAGTTTTTGCATGTTATCTTAGTTCATTAATTGTTGTATGCTTATGTATAAGTTTATTCATGTACCCTATATGAGTTTAGGGTCTAAGAAAGCTATGAGAAAAGAAAGGAGAAGATAAAGATAAGAAAAGAAAAGGCCAAGGCCTTAAGAAATCCCCAAAAGTCAAGACTTAGGGATTTTAGCACGCAAGGTGCTCCAGAAAATGCCAAGGCATTTACAGATAAGAAAGAAAAGTAAGAAAAGCTATTTTATTTTATAAGGCCAGTACCCGGCGTCCAAGGGCGTCGTTAAAGAAATCCAGGTGTCCAATTCCAAGGTCTTGACCCTGGTAGACCAAGGTCTGCTCTATTAGGATTGGCGGCTCGCTACCCCAACCTTTTAGGGAACGCGCATATCAGATGGTACTTACGTCTTCAGTGGATCCAAGTGATTATTATATTCAAGTATATGCTTTAGCAAAGTTTTCTAAAGTTTCAGAAAGTTTTCAAAAGTTAAAGAATAGCTAAAGTTTCAATTTGAGCCAAGAAAAGTAAATTGAGATTTATTATTGCTTGAGTATGCATGTTTTGAGCTATACATGTTCTTAGTTTCCTTTCAAGCATATTAGTATCTCATATGATTTTCATATTGTTCTAGAAGCATGTTTGCACATTTCGAGATTTTGTGAGCTAGATAGTACTTACTAAGCTTTTTGCTTACTAGTTGCATTTCCTCTTATTGCAGATAAAGGTAAAGGCAAGCAATTCTGAAGGAAGACGACGAGGCGGTGCTGAGTAGAGTGTGTGTGGTGGCTGATTATGGAGAGATCCTTGAGACGAGACATTTTAGTTATTTGAATTGCAATGTTTAAGTTTATGCAAATTTCAAGTTCTTGCTTTATGGTGATTATGGAGTATTTGAGTTTTGGATAGTTTTATATGCTAAATTTCTTAGAGTAAAGATTCCATGTCATTTCCTTTAGCATATATATCCCCATGATTGCATTGGATGAGTAAAAGTGTGAGTAGTTAGAAATATTGATACTTTGTTAGAGAAAAAGGTGTTCGTGCCAAGATAGTATCAATTTTCCTTTTGAATCGAGTTTGATTGCTTATAAATGTTTAGAAAAGTTGTAATCACATTTCATAATGCATTGGCAAGGTTGTAGAACTTATATTTGATGTCATGGATGCATAGGAGTCAAGATTGGTACAAACTCCATTGTTAAAGTTTAAACAAATTTGTTTAGTTTATTTTCCTTCATAAAAGTCCTAAAATTAAGTTTATGGATTCGTTTGATTGGTCAAATTGTTTGGGAAGTTGACATAGAGTATAGAAATGGTGTCGCAGTTTGATATGGCTCGAAATTGGATGAGTGGTGGACTTAAGAAGCAAGGGCCGAAAACCTGAAAAACTGAATACAGCCGTATCAGTCGACTGCGACGTCACCAGTCGACTGGTACGGGCTGTTTAGGTTGAGTAAGGCTGTTTTCGATAAGAATCAATTATGAGATTTGAGAAGGAAGTATGACATGCTATTATACATGATGATTTATGTTAGAATATAATTGTTAGAAGAGTTTAAAAGTTTCTTAGAGATTTTCCGCATTTCTTTTAGTCATGTATAAAAGTTGAGAAGTAGAGAAAAGTAACGATCCGTCTAAAGGTAGAGAGAAGGCGGGTCGCTACAGTTGGTATCAGAGCGGTTCCCATTCTCCAGCATCACACACACATCAGCATCAACCTTGCCGTCTTCAAGTAAGAAAGCTTTAAGTTTCAGTTTTTCTATTGCTCCTTTATTTAATTGCAGTATAGAGAAATGCTTAAGTACTACTCACATGTGCATAGAACAAGGAAGCATGTTTAATCCCTTAGTGTCACGGAATCATGTTTAATCCCTAGAATGGATATCAGATTTCTAAGTAAGCAGACAAGTTTATATCTAGAGATGTAGTAGTGATTTCTTGTTCCTTTATACATTATTAGATGGCAAGAAGAGGCCGAGCTCCTAATGCTAATAACAGAACTCCAGTTCAAGATAACAATGAGCCTGGCACAGAACAGCCAAACCTGATGGCAGTCATTGCTCAAATGCAAGCTCAGATTACAGAACAACAGAAGACCATCGCCACACTTATGGCAAATCAGCACCCAGTGCCCCCTGCACCACCCACAGCAGGAGTGGAGGACGTCCTTCATGTTGTGATCTTAGTATAGCAAGACCAAGGTCTTGATTTGCCCAAACACAAGGTTTGGAGGATTTCGGCATGTAAGGTGTCCGATAAAAGTTCTGAGTAAGACCAAGGTCTTACTAAGCCCAAGAACGAGCTATAGGACTAAGAAATGAGATAAGAAACAAGACCAAGGTATTGTTGTATCCTAAAGCAAGTTTGAGAACATTACCGTTAAGTGTTAAGTTATACATTTGAGGACGCCTAGAAAGGCCCAAAACGAGGAGCAAGTTCCTAGAGGGCAAGATGTAACAGAGTCAGTACCACCACCAAATCTCTTAGAGGTGGTGGCTCGGGAGAGAATCAAGGCCAAGAGAAATGTCAGCCAGATGGCATGGGCCGACTTCGGGACTGAGTTCTCCGAAGAACACTTTCACATGCAAGTAATCAACAAGCATTATGATGAATTCACGGAGTTCAGACAAGGAGAACTATCCGTGGATGAAGCAGTGAAGGTGTTTAAGCGGTTAGCTCATCTGTGCCCAGAGCTAGTTAGCACAGGAAAAGAGATGGTTATGCTAATGCTCACGATGTTAAGGCCTGAGATAGCGTTAAAGAGGGCTAGCAGTGTTAAGAGGCCACAAACCTCCGAAGAACTAATAAGTGGTGCTTTGACCACTGAGCACTACTTAAACAGTATAAAGGCCACCAGAAAGGTTGAACAACGAAGTTCTTAACAACCTTACCGTCAGGGGAAGTAATGGCCTCTACTCAGAGGCTAAGGGCAGTACCAATCTGGATTTCCAACCGAGGGCTCTATAGTGACTTGATAGTCCTTAAGATGAAGGATTATGATGTCATTTTAGGGATGGATTTCTTCAGTAAGTACAGCGCTTCAGTGGACTGCCGTAGAAGGAAGGTGGTTTTCAGCCCAGAAGGGGAACCACCATTCGAGTTTCAAGGAGCCCCAAGGAGGAAGACTCAGAAATTTCTCTCAGCCTTGGCAGCCCACCAGATGCTAGAGCAAGGGTGTGCTGGTTTTCTTGCACACATAGTGGACTCAGAAGCAAAGGAAGAACTCAAGCAGGAGGATGTACGGGTAGTCTGCGAATATCCAGAAGTGTTTCCAGAAGAATTACCTGGACTACCTCCCAACCGAGCAGTGGAATTCGAGATCGAGCTAGTGCCCGGTACCGGTCCGGTCTCAAAGGCCCCATATCGTATGTCTCCAGCAGAGTTGAAGGAATTACAAGAGCAACTCCAGGAGCTACTAGACAAGGGCTTCATTCGGCCGAGTCATTCACCCTGGGGAGCTCCTGTACTATTCGTCAAGAAGAAGGATGGATCTATGCGTCTGTGCATAGACTACAGAGCTCTGAACAAGGTGACCATCAAGAACAAGTACCCCCTTCCTAGAATAGATGATTTATTTGATCAACTCAAAGGAGCTACAGTGTTCTCGAAGATAGACCTGCGTTCTGGGTATCATCAGCTAAAGGTTAAAGAAAGTGACATTCCCAGGACGGCCTTCAGGACAAGATATGGACACTACGAATTTGTAGTAATGCCTTTTGGAGTAACCAATGCTCCAGCAGTCTTCATGGAGCTGATGAACCACATCTTCAGGGAGTATCTCGATAAATTCGTCATTGTATTTATTGATGATATTCTCATATACTCACAGACTCCAGAGGACCATGCTACACACTTGAGGATAGTGCTGCAGATCCTTCAGCAGGAGAAGCTTTATGCAAAATTCTCAAAGTGTGAGTTTTGGCTAGATCAGGTGACTTTCCTAGGTCACATTGTATCCAAAGAAGGCATTCAAGTTGATCCAGCCAAGATAGAAGCAGTCAGCAACTGGTGTAGACCCAAGAATGCCAGTGAGATCAGAAGCTTCTTAGGCCTGGCAGGATATTACAGAAAATTTGTGGAGAACTTTTCCAGAATAGCCTCTCCTCTCACAGCCCTGACCAGAAAGAATCAGAAGTTTGAATGGTCAGATAAATGCGAGCACAGTTTTCTAGAGCTGAAGAAGAGACTAACCAGTGCTCCCATCCTGACTGTTCCAGAGAGTGACAAGGCCTTTGACATCTACAGTGATGCATCCAAGATGGGCCTTGGAGCTGTCCTCATGCAAGATGGTAAAGTAATAGCATATGCCTCCAGACAGCTCAAGGACTATGAGAAGAATTACCCTACCCACGACCTTGAGCTAGCAGCTGTGGTTTTTGCACTGAAGCTTTGGAGACACTACCTGTATGGAGTGCAGTGCAGGATCTTCACAGACCATCAGAGTTTGAAGTACTTCTTCACTCAGAAGGACCTGAATATGAGGCAGCGCAGGTGGCTAGAGTTGGTCAAAGATTATGACTGTGAAATCCTCTACCACCCAGGTAAAGCTAATAAGGTGGCAGATGCACTGAGCAGAAAATCCTGTGCAGCATTGATGTCCCTATCATCACTGTCTCTACCACTTCAGAAAGAAATAAAAGATTTTGGAGTCGAAGTAATAGTTGGGCAATTTCTGCATTGACCCTAGAGTCAACCCTGCTTAAAGATATACAAGAAAAGCAAGATCAAGACCCAGAGATCCAGAAGATCAAGCAGGGGATCCAAGAGGCAGAAAATTCAGAGTTTCGAGTATCAGACAGTGGCATAATCTATTTTGGAGACCGCCTTTGCGTCCCCAATGATGAGGAACTAAGAAAGAATATTTTAGAAGAAGCCCACAGTACCCCGTACTCTATGCATCCTGGTTCTACTAAGATGTATCAAGATTTAAAGAAAGGATTCTGGTGGTCTGGACTCAAGCGAGACGTGGCCAGATATATCAGTACCTGCTTGACCTGCCAGAGAGTCAAAGCAGAGCACCAGAGACCAGGAGGAGTTCTACAGCCACTTCCCATTCCAGAGTGGAAGTGGGAAGAAATATCCATGGACTTTATCACAGGTCTTCCAAGAACCACCCATGGACATGATGCAATTTGGGTGATAGTGGACAGGTTGACCAAGTCTGCCCACTTCATAGCCATCAAGTTATCGCATTCAGTAGAGCAATTAGCACAGCTGTACGTGAAAGAAGTGATCAGGCTTCACGGAGTTCCGAAGTCGATCGTTTCTGACAGAGATGGGCGGTTCACCTCCCATTTTTGGAAGTGTGTTCAGGACGCCCTAGGCACCAGACTTCAGTTCAGCACAGCTTTCCATCCCCAGACAGATGGACAAACAGAGAGAGTAAATCAGATTTTAGAAGACATGCTCAGGGCTTGTGCATTGGACTTTAAAGGCAGTTGGTGCAAATTTCTATGCTTAGCTGAGTTTGCCTACAACAATAGCTATCAGGCCACCATCAGGATGGCGCCCTATGAGGCATTGTATGGCAGGAAATGCAGATCACCCATATGTTGGCAAGAAGCTGGTGAGAAGAAAGAGATGGAGTCAGGATTAGGCAGCCAGACTGAGCTTATAGATGAGACCGCTCAGGCTATCCAGACAATCCGCCAGAGGATTGAGACTGCCCAGAGTAGACAGAGAAGTTATGCTGACACACGCCGTAGGCCACTTGAATTCCAAGTCGGAGATTCAGTATTTCTCAAAGTCGCTCCCATGAAGGGAGTGGTGAGATTTGGCAAGAAGGGCAAGCTAAGTCCTCGCTACATAGGACCCTACAAGATCACAAAGAGGATTGGTAAGGTAGCATATGAGCTGGACCTACCAGAGGATATGTCAGCTATCCACAGTACCTTTCATGTCTCTATGCTAAAGAAGTGTATTCACGACCCTAGCCAAGTGATTCAGCCTCAGTCAGTACAGATCCAGGAAGATCTTAGTTATGAGAGCAGACCGACACAGATAGTGGACAAAGCAGTTAAAAGATTAAGAAACAAAGAAGTGCCACTAGTGAAGGTCATTTGGCAGAATCAAAAGCATGAAGAGGCTACTTGGGAACGTGAGGACAGCATGAGAGAGAGATATCCAGAGTTATTCTAAGTTCGAGGACGAACTTTTTATAAGGTATGGGGGATTGTAACGCCCCAAAATTTCCATTTTTAGTTCTTAAAGTCCTTAGAATTATTTAGAAATGGTTTAGAAATATTCTAGATATTTTTAGGAATTTTTAGAGTATTTTTATGGAATTTTCCGAGCCCATTTGGTATTTTTGGAAAAAGAAAAAGAAAAAGGAAAAAAAAAAGCCAAAATTGGAAAACCAATTAAGTGCAGCAGCCGGAGATCGAACCCGCGACCAGCAGCAGACAAGGCAAGCGCGCGACCAGCCAGGCTAAGGGTATCAAGCACAGAAACGGATGGAGAGAAGAGTATTTAAGCGATAGTTAGGTTGATCCGACCCTTAAGTATAAATAGCCAATTAAAGAGAGAAGTTTTAATTCTCTCCTCTCCAAACCCTCACGCCGACTCCTTCTCCTCTTGGGCGACGCCGACCACCATCAAGACCAAGGAGGGCCGGCCAAGACTCTTCTCCAAGAAATAATCCTATATTCGGGATCCCCGCGACGAGAGGAACGCGTAGACGTGAAGAATTCTCCGAGATCTTAAGTTTCTCCCGAGTTTTATACGTCAATCTTGGTTGTAAGTCCAAGATATCAATGTAAGTACTGCTCACCTGCAGTAAGAGGCGGTTTTTCCGCGAGAATTTCCTTTAAAAGTTTTTTAAAAGAGATATTTCCTTTTTGTTTAAGTTTTTGCATGTTATCTTAGTTCATTAATTGTTGTATGCTTATGTATAAGTTTATTCATGTACCCTATATGAGTTTAGGGTCTAAGAAAGCTATGAGAAAAGAAAGGAGAAGATAAAGATAAGAAAAGAAAAGGCCAAGGCCTTAAGAAATCCCCAAAAGTCAAGACTTAGGGATTTTAGCACGCAAGGTGCTCCAGAAAATGCCAAGGCATTTACAGATAAGAAAGAAAAGTAAGAAAAGCTATTTTATTTTATAAGGCCAGTACCCGGCGTCCAAGGGCGTCGTTAAAGAAATCCAGGTGTCCAATTCCAAGGTCTTGGCCCTGGTAGACCAAGGTCTGCTCTATTAGGATTGGCGGCTCGCTACCCCAACCTTTTAGGGAACGCGCATATCAGATGGTACTTACGTCTTCAGTGGATCCAAGTGATTATTATATTCAAGTATATGCTTTAGCAAAGTTTTCTAAAGTTTCAGAAAGTTTTCAAAAGTTAAAGAATAGCTAAAGTTTCAATTTGAGCCAAGAAAAGTAAATTGAGATTTATTATTGCTTGAGTATGCATGTTTTGAGCTATACATGTTCTTAGTTTCCTTTCAAGCATATTAGTATCTCATATGATTTTCATATTGTTCTAGAAGCATGTTTGCACATTTCGAGATTTTGTGAGCTAGATAGTACTTACTAAGCTTTTTGCTTACTAGTTGCATTTCCTCTTATTGCAGATAAAGGTAAAGGCAAGCAATTCTGAAGGAAGACGACGAGGCGGTGCTGAGTAGAGTGTGTGTGGTGGCTGATTATGGAGAGATCCTTGAGACGAGACATTTTAGTTATTTGAATTGCAATGTTTAAGTTTATGCAAATTTCAAGTTCTTGCTTTATGGTGATTATGGAGTATTTGAGTTTTGGATAGTTTTATATGCTAAATTTCTTAGAGTAAAGATTCCATGTCATTTCCTTTAGCATATATATCCCCATGATTGCATTGGATGAGTAAAAGTGTGAGTAGTTAGAAATATTGATACTTTGTTAGAGAAAAAGGTGTTCGTGCCAAGATAGTATCAATTTTCCTTTTGAATCGAGTTTGATTGCTTATAAATGTTTAGAAAAGTTGTAATCACATTTCATAATGCATTGGCAAGGTTGTAGAACTTATATTTGATGTCATGGATGCATAGGAGTCAAGATTGGTACAAACTCCATTGTTAAAGTTTAAACAAATTTGTTTAGTTTATTTTCCTTCATAAAAGTCCTAAAATTAAGTTTATGGATTCGTTTGATTGGTCAAATTGTTTGGGAAGTTGACATAGAGTATAGAAATGGTGTCGCAGTTTGATATGGCTCGAAATTGGATGAGTGGTGGACTTAAGAAGCAAGGGCCGAAAACCTGAAAAACTGAATACAGCCGTATCAGTCGACTGCGACGTCACCAGTCGACTGGTACGGGCTGTTTAGGTTGAGTAAGGCTGTTTTCGATAAGAATCAATTATGAGATTTGAGAAGGAAGTATGACATGCTATTATACATGATGATTTATGTTAGAATATAATTGTTAGAAGAGTTTAAAAGTTTCTTAGAGATTTTCCGCATTTCTTTTAGTCATGTATAAAAGTTGAGAAGTAGAGAAAAGTAACGATCCGTCTAAAGGTAGAGAGAAGGCGGGTCGCTACACGGTTGGAAGAAGGGGCAGGAGATACACCCCCGAGCAAGCTAGCGGAAGTAAGGGGAACGGAGGAGTGATCGTGCCCCAGGACTGCAGGGACAGGAGCATGCGGGGGGGATGCGGAGGAAGCAGGAGACCCAGGCGGAAAGGCAACCTGAGATGGGCCCTCCAGTTCGCTGGAAGGAGCCGGAGGATGTGACGAAGGTGCGGGGAGGGTAGCCCCGGCATCGAAGGGTGCCCAGACAACCGACTCCGTCCCCGACGGAGAAGGCGAACTCGCCGCGGCAGGAGGAGAGGAAATCGCCCGAGGGGAGGCCGGGGCGGCGCCGGAGGTAGACAAGCAGTCATGCGAAGAGTCCGGGAGACAACCGGGCCCCTTGGCGGAAGAATCGAAGGGCAAAATCTCAATATCAGAGTCCAACGCCTCCTCCTCTAACACCTCGTCTTTATCCGTAGAGGAGGCGGCGGTAGGGTTTGGCGCCGGGAATGGAGATGGCGAGGTAACCGGCGGAGTTGTACCCAAGGGAACAGGGATAGGCTCCGAAAGCAGGGTGGCCACTGATGCCCTATATCTGGTCGCCCTCTCTTTGGCCTCCGCCATGATGAGGCCGCGCAACATCTTGTAGGGAGCACTGAGACACCGAGGGAACCAGGAGGAAGACGAAAGGGTACAAGGGAAAGACAGAGGCAGTAATCACCGGAGCCTATATAGGGGAGAGAAGTTAATCGCAGTCGTTGACGGACGGATCGGGGGCGATAGCCCATCCTACGGCTGAACACAAAGGCAAGGGCAGGGAATACGAAAAGACATGCGAAGGATCGGGCCGCGGCCCAAGGCAGGAAGGCGACAAGCTAGCGCTTTAAAAATTCATGATCATGGGACACGTGACCATGAATAAATTGGACGCCCGAAAAATTAGATAGGACGATGGTTAACCTGACATAACGAGCAAAAAGAAAGTAACGGAACCTACAACTTATCACGGGCTCAGCTCCCGCTAATCCCTTGGCTCGAGCCCCGAGCGGACGCATGGCGGCCCACGCTCCCCGGGTCCTGCTCAGCCAAGAGGCCAAATCTATTACGGGCTCAGCCCCCACTAATCCCTTGGCTCGAGCCCCGAGCGGACGCGTGGCGACCCAAGCTCCCCGTGTCCTGCTCGGCCAAGAGGCCAAATCTATTACGGGCTCAGCTCCCGCTAATCCCTTGGCTTGAGCCCCGAGCGGACGCGTGGCGATCCACGCTCCCCGGGTCCTGCTCGGCCAAGAGGCCAAATCTATTACTGGCTCAGCTCCCGCTAATCCCTTGGCTCGAGCCCCGAACGGACGCACAGCGATCCCCACTCCCTGGATCCCACTCGGCCCAGAAGATGAAACCTCCGCAGACCACCTACCCCTAGGGGTCTAGGCCCTAAGTCCTGATCGGAGGATCAGATTTTCGCGTAAGAACACAAGCCAACATCCCGCGCAGACCAGAGCCTCCTGCAAACAAGGAAGGGGACGACCGTCCCCGAGCGGGAATAAGACTCACCACTAAGTGGCGCGCCCGGCTCCCCCCACACACCCATCACAAGCAGAAGGGAACACAGTTTAAGCAAGTAAGAGGAAAAAACGTCTTAAGCGCTTTACAAAAGCCAGAGTGGGAAGCCCCTCGGGAGCAGAGAGACAAAAAATATAGAAATACCCGCCTCACTCGAAAGGCTGGTCGGTCACAAAAGGCAAACCCTCACATAAGTCTGGGAGCGAAATTGCGTCGGGGGGCATATCAGGAGATAAATGCCCGCCGAACCTGAGCTGCCGGAGTATGTTAAGGCCATACTACATCATCACGTCCAGGAATTGTCGAGAAATCTCGGCAGCATGGGTCGGATCATTCAAGCATGCCAGGCGGTGGTCCTCTAACCGACCTGCTTCGGCGTCCTTATAAGCACGCAGCTCCGTTAGCTCAGCCTGCAGGGCCGCCCGGGACGCCTCCCGTTCGCGAAATTCCCCTAACTCTGCCTGAGCCGCCTCCCAGACCGGACGGAGGCCCCGTAAATCCTGAAGTTGATTCCTAAGCGAAGCAGCCTCTCGCTTCTCAGCTGCTAGTCTCGCCCGGAGAGGCGAGATCTCTTCATTGGCCCAGTGAAGATATGACTGGGCTCGCTGGAGCTCCGCCTCCAACTCACCTTTACGCTTGCGGTCATGGAGATGGGCTTGCTCAACCTGGATCACCCGTTCCTGCGCACGGACCAACTCAGCATCGGTAGCGGCAATCTGAGCTTTGGCAATCCCCAACTCCTCCTGGGCCTGGCGCAATGCGTCCTGGAGGCCGATAACCTCCGCTCTCAGGCCGTTCAATGAATCATCTTCTGAAAGCAGCTGGGTATGGCGAAGCCGAGCCTCAAGGTCTGCCGCATGCCTCTCAGCGCGATCTCGAGCCCTGGCGTGAGCCAGCATGGCTACACTCAAGCTGTAGCTCTGGGCCCACGACTGTCAAAGATTCGGAAACTCGTCAGCCAGAGAAGGGATAAGACACGCCTTGACCCATAGAGACGTACCTGGGTAGCCAAGGCCATGAAATCATCTGCCCTGACAGCAGAGCTCATCGAGCCACTAGCCCGCATGCCGGCTGCAAGCCTATCGGCTAGCGGACCGTATAGCCGGACATCCCTGGACCACCCGGGGGCGGTGTCGCCCGGCGAAGCCATACGAAGACGCCAATCCGCTAGCGAGGGCGACAGCATGTGCAGCAAGCCTGTGGTAGCTAGCCCCTCCTGACAAGGTGGGGATGCCTCCCTCGAAGGCAACACTGTCAGCGCCATTGGTGGCCCAGCAAGGGGGGGGTGGCGGTAGAGCCGGAAGGGAGGCAGTCGACGCTTCACCCCTCCGTCTCTTGATAGGCCGACTGGAGGAAGCTTCCAAGGGGGCGGCTAGAGCAGGCCTCAGGCTAGCACCATCAGGGCGCCGCAAGGAATGGCTCAGGGGCCGAGTATCCTCGGAACCTGAATGAAGAATCTCTTTTTCCTCGGAGGAGGCCGGAGAAGGGGAAGGAGAAAGAGGAGTTTCATGTTCGGTCAGCAAGGCAGAGCGCCACTCATGCACGACCCTTCGCTCAACGGCTTTCGTCCACTCCTCTTTCATCACTGTTCGGAGGCGCGCCTCCATGTCCGTAGCGTGCCCCAAGTCGAAACCTCCCTCGGGAGCCGCGGGATACATCATCTCAGCTGATCGGTAAACCGAAGTCAGGGAAGAGCAAAAGCTGAGTAACAAAGAAAAACCACTTACACAGGGAGGCAGGGCGAACGAAAGGCGCTGGACTAAGGCCGAACACGGATAAGATGTTCTCAGCCAAGAGCGACCCGACTGGGTAGTGTTTATCCTTGAACAAGGAAAGGGCACGCTCGAAGGGAAAAAACTTCCGGGGATCCGTGTGATGAGGAGGCGGTTGAGGAAAATCCCGCCGGAAGTTAGACGGCCAAGACGGGAAATCCACAGGGCGGACAAAAAGAAACCTCTCCTTCCAACTCCTACTAGTGGAAGAAAGAGCGGAAAGGAAGGAAGTCCCCGAGCGAGCTTGGAAAACAAACTCTCCCCATTCCTGCTTCTTTAGATAGAAAAAATGATGGAATAGTTCGGTAGGAGAAGAACAGCAGTACAGCAGGAAGAGGATGATGGACCCGCAGAGGAGACGGATGGAATTGGGGGTCAGTTGGGACAGGTTAATACGAAGGTAGCGGCACACCGAGGCAATGAAAGGATGGATGGGGAAGCACAAGCCCGCTTGCAGGTGATCCCTCGAAATAGTAATGTAGAACTTTGGTGGCTTGGCCGGTTGATCTGAGGGAGAGGGCAACTGGAGGTCGTGGTCTGCCGGAATGTGAAACTTCGCCCTGATATCCTCGAGGTCGCCGCGGGTAAGAACGGACCTCACTGTGACATACCAGGGGTGAGGATCGCGAGACGAAGAAACCATGGGGGCCTGAAGAAGGTAGAAGGACCAATCCGCATAAGTAAACACCAAGCAGCAGTGAGCAGCAGCCGTAACCCTAGTCGGAAAGAAGACAATACGCCGGAGCAAAAGACGAACGGACTTTATGCGGCTATATAGGATGGCAAGGCCGCCTAGTGGTGGGCCACGGCAGAAGCGGCGGGCAGCAGTAGCCGCAGGAGCAGGCCCTGTGGGGCCCAAGAAGCAGGGCGCCTGGCGCCCAACCTCGTTCCTTGGAAACGGAGAAACCGCCTCGGCGATTGGAGAAGGAAGGGGGGATTAAACATGTGAAATCCTCCCCAGTTGTAAGTGGCAGTGACGAGGAGTTTCTCAGTCGCCTAGGGATATGAAACCGTCGTGAGCGAAAAAGAAGGCAGCATAGTTTCATCGACCGACCGGAATGCCTAGGCCTCGACGAGCCTGCAAAAAAGTCTCCAGACGAACCCTGGGTCCCCTCGGAGCGCCAAGCTTTTTAAGAAATGAAGATGGTCTAGTCAGTCGGACTCGCCGCCTCCTTCGACTAGACTCGAGGGGGACGCTTATGATCTTGGCCTTGCCTACGGGTAGGGGCATAGGCCGGGCCCACCGGCCAGCTTGGCGCCACGAGGACCCGGTGGGCAAGTCAACCACCATATCAGCAAATGGGGCCCCGCGCCCGGAGAACATTCCATAGGGAAAAAGGGGGGGAATGATCCACCTCTCAGTCTACCGACCCCGTCAAGGGCCTAGCCACTCACACTAGTTCACCCCGACTCAGCGTAGAGGTTAGCACCCTCGGCAAAGTCAAGTCTCGTGATAACCCTCGACCTGGGGCGTACCCTGCGCTCCCCTCACTCTCCCTGCCAGTCGGGCGCGTGGCGGCCCACGCCCCTTGGTCTTTACCCGACTCGGTCCCCGGCACACGGACCTGCCAGTCGACGCTTGGGGTACGGGCTGTCCAGTCCGTATGCCCCCTCACATCCTTAATTCCGGGGTACGGCCCTATCCACAGGATTCCTCACGCCTCACCTACCTCCGACATCTCCACACGGTCATCCCGCGCATCCAGTACTCCCGTACTGCGCATTCAGTACTCACGTACTGCTGGAATACCCCGCGCTATGCCGCGCCCCTCCTCTGTGCTCCATGCGGGCTGACAGTCATCATACCCCGGTCCCATCTATGCGGACAAGAGTTGTCAGCTCCCTCGGTTATAAAAGTTCGGCACTCCCCCTACCGCAGGTACGCGCGCGCAAATTCTCGCATTCCTTGTCTCGTTTCCTTTCAGTTTCCGCTCGTCTGTACCGAGGACTGACTTGACCGTCGGAGTACCTGACCGGGGATTCCCCTGGCGGGTTTGCTGACGGTCTCTGTTTTGCAGGGGCGAGGCAAGGCGCGGTCGACAGCCGGCCACTTCCTCGGCTCGCGGCCCCCGGGAGGCCCGTCCGGCCTGTTAGACTGCCACTCCACTCCGCGACAGGATCAGCTTCCAAGCCAACTGGGGAAGATCTGTCTAGTACAGTGCAGAGAGCTGCTTTGGGGAGGGAAAAGAGGAGGGAGTACTCAACAATCTGCCACAACTCAGATACAACAAGATACAACAAATACAGGATTTCCAGAGAAGGAAGAGCTTAATAGATTACAACTGGGAAACCAAAAAGAACGGCAGAAGCAAGGAGTGCTTGGTGTCTTCAAGCATGAATCAAATGTGCCTTCTCCATCCGGGACCTTTGGCAGAGCTTCTGTGAGGATGAAGACGGGAGGGTAAGGGCGGCGGTGAGTGCTGGCTGCGGTGTCCTTTGGAAGGAGAAGAAGCAAGGATCGAAAAGTGCATGTGTCAAGCTCAATCTACTGCTATGCGGAAGCTGTACATGCTGTTCTGATATCTCCGGCAGCTGGGCGGTGGCTGGCCGGTTGGACATCAGTGGGCGCCGGTGATACTTAGGGGAGAAGGTCATGATGGTCAACAGGGATGAGGTGGCAAAAACTGGCACAGCAATGGGTAGGGGTGATCAAAAATTCGGTTAAATCGAATTAATCGAATTTTGAAATTCGGTTCGATTAATTCGGTTTTTAGTTTTTTTTTTATAATTCGGTTCGATTTTTCAGTTAAATCGGTTCGGTTTCGGTTTTGAGTTTTGTAATTCGGTTAAACCGAATAAAAATATTAATTTAATTATTTTTATTTAAAAATATAATTAATTAAATAAAATCTGGTTATTTTAATTAAAAATTCGAATTAAATTTAAAATTTCGGGTAATTCGGTTAATTCGGTTGAAAACCGAATTAATCGAAATTTTTTCGGTTCGGTTTTCTCGGTTTTTATCGAGAAATTCGGTCGGTTCGGTTTTTTTGAAAAAAAATCGGTTTATTCGGTTTTCGGTTTATTCGGTTCGGTTCGGTTCGGTTTTAACCGAATACTCACCCCTAGCCAATGGGAGGGAGGTAACTCAGCCAAATTCAAATTCAAATTTCAAAGTGGAAGAAGAGGGAAGGGGAAGAGAGGGAGTTTGAAATCCAAAGTTTCAAATAATCCCTCTCACAACGCGGAGTCAAATCAAAATGCCCACTGCAATTTCAAAGTCAAATAGGAGTGGGAACTCATCCAAGTTTGAATTTTAAATCTCAAGAGGAGGGAGGAGAGGGAGTTTTGAAATCCAATTTTCAAGTACTCCCCCCAAACCGTGGAGTCAAATCAAAGCCTTCCTCCAAATGTTACTCTCAGATGGGAGTGAGGTATGGAGAAATGAGAGGAATTTTAAGGAAAAAGGGAAGAAGCGATGAAGGTTTTCAAGTCAGTAGCCTTACCTCCAAACACATGGAGTAAAGTTTCAAGCGCATCCTTCGAAGCGTGGACTCTAAGTGTCAAACACTCCTTCCAAAAATGTGGAATATCTTTCTCTCAAGTCAAATCTCAAATGGAAGTGTCAGTGAGAAGAAATTTCAACGGAATAGAAGGGAGGGAGGTTCGAATTCCAAAAGTTTGACCAATTCCTCTAAGAACGTCAAATCAGCCGCCTCCTACCACTTTAAATCTCATTGGATAGAGAATTGAGAAATTCAGATTTCTCAAGATAAGAGAATGGGCTGGGCTTTGACATTGAAGATAATGGGCTAAGCTTGGATATGGACTAAGCTTGGATATGGAAGATAGTGGATTGGGTTTGGGCATTGAAGATAACATGCAGCCACATTGGAAGCCAGCTGGAACTGCACCTCTCTTAGACCCTGTTTATTTGGGAGAGCGGAAAGTAAAACTAAGGAAAAGTTTTCGCAATGGAAATTTTTTCATTGTTTACTTCATTAAAATTTAAAGAGGGAAGAGAAATAAAATCTATCCGCGGATAGTTTTGGAGCCAAAATCGATCATCTCAAAATCGGACGGAAAACAGCAGATGGATAAAAAATGACGCATGTACCCCTTTTCATTTACAAAATTACATCATAAACAAAAAAAAAATAACGCATGTACCCTTTTTTACTCATAAAATTACACTATATACCAAACAAATGACGCATGTACCTTTTTGCATTAATAAAATTACACCGCATGTACCCACCTTCCTCAATCATGTTAAACAAGCATGCAAAGGAAAGGATTTCTTTTCCTTTCCATTCTCTTCCCATGCCCTTAAGTTTGTTTAATCCATCCTAGAGCTGTCAAACGGGCCAATCCGTGGCGGGGCGGGTCGACTCAATGCGGGCCGACCATTTGGCGGGGCGGGGCGGGTCGACCCGTCATCTAGGCGGGTTAGAAAATCCCCAACCCAACCCAATCCAAGGTGAGTCGTGGGTTAGGCGGGCCAACCCGCGAGCCCATCAAACTATTTTTAAAAATTTTTAAAAAAATCATATATATTTAGATTTCATCAATCAAATATATTAAGAAATATATTTTTTTAAAATATAAATGGATACAAACGAGTATTTATGTGATGAAAAATATTATTTTTTATTTCAAAATAATAATAAAGAAAGATAATAAATTGTCATAACACTTAACTAACATGCGATTCTCAACCCGCGGGCCAACCCAAGCCCATCGTGGGTCGACCTGTGCGGGTTGCGGGCCTAGGCGAGTTGGCCCGCGGCGGGCTTGGGTTTGCTTAAATTCTAATCCAACCCGCTTAAATTGATTGGTGGGGCGGGCCAACCCGACGGGCCCAACCCAAATTGACAGCTCTAATCCATCCATCATCCACACTCTTAGGTAAACATAACATTAGGGATGTCGTGATTGATTGGAGAGCCAAAGGAGCTACTGTGAGGGTGAGGAGTAGGGGAAGATCACATTGGGAGCTCATCATGACCGAAGTATGCTTGGTTGGACCTTGTTGCATTGTTGGGAAGTTGCGTATGTGGAAAACTACCGAGACAGTGGATGGATGAGGAGGAGAAATAGTGACCAATGAATCAGTAGATGACTATAAAGTGCAATGGTGATGAGGGATGTATTATTGTGGTTGTGTCGTGTGATTGTATTGGGATTGTATGTGTACTTGATAGTGATGTAGGTTGGTTATGCTAAGCATACATCAACCCATCTGACGATATCGCATGAGTACCTCACCTGATTTGGCAGATGCCCAAATATGAGGGGTGTGGATCAGTGACATTATTAGTTGTGTATGTTTTTGATGAGCAATATATAATTTACCTTTCATTAACAAAAATATTTCAAGTGGTTAATTTCGATTGTTATTTATTTGGGAAAATTATCCTCATATAAATTTAATTTTCTCCTCAGTCCCTACGTCTGAAAAAATTTATTTTCACTCCCTACATATAATATTTCATGTGTTTCAACTCTAGATTTACCAAATTACTCCTCAATTTTTTTAGATACAAAAGTCTAAAATCAAGTATAATTCTTTTTAAATTCAGCATTATTTAACTAAATTTCAGTATATTTTCTATCAAATTGAGTATGACCTAATCAATTCATCCTAAGTTAATCAATTGGTATGAACTCCTAATCAATTAGTCCAGTGGAAAAAGAATTATGCTCAATTTGATAAAACATATTCTAAATTCTAATTGAAATATACTATATTTAAGAAGAGTTATACTTTTTTTGGACTTTTTATACGTATAAAAAGTGTGGTACTTAATTTGATAGAAAATATACTAGATTTTAATTATATGATACTGAATTTAGGAGAAACTATACCTCATTTTGGACTTTTTGTACCTAAAAATAATAAGAGCAATTAGGTATGAACTCCTAATCAATTGGTCCGGTGGAAAAAGAATTGTGCTCAATTTGATAGAACATATACTAAATTCTAATTGAAATATACTGAATTTAGGAAGAATTGTACTGAACTTTTTATACGTATAAAAAGTGTGGTACTTAATTTAATAAAAAATATACTAGATTTTAATTATATGATACTGAGTTTAAAAGGAACTATACCTCATTTTAGGCTTTTTGTACTTAAAAATAATAAGGGCAATTAGGTAAAGCAATATTTATTATGGAGCTGAAACAAATGGAATTTTACATGTAGAGAGTGGAAATGAACTTTTTCTGACATAGGGACTGAGGATAAAGTTTAAGATTTAATTAGGGATTTAAATGTAATTTACAGTTATTTTTAATGTGATTGATAAAGAGTTTAAATTAAATGTAACTGAAATTTATGAAGTGTGTATCAACTATATAAAAACTATACAAAAGGTAGCAAAAGATGATTTATTTGTCTCAATCATTTTCAATGTCTATGTTAATCCGTCCCAAAATTCATACAGTACATTGACTTAGAGTTCACAGAGCAAGGTAGGAGTAGACTACTTAGTGGATTATTGTGAAGCCTTGGACATTGACTGTTGGTTAATTCTAGTAGGTTTAGGGTTGTTGTGTATGGAATAGAAGAGGTAAACCAAGTGTAAGTCGATCAAAAGGGAATTTGGTTGACTAGAGTAGTTCAATTGATTAGGAAGTCAACTTAATTCAAGATAGAGTACAAATGAATTGAATGTTCATGAACATGTTTAATATTCGAGTTAATAAAAATTTATTTATATTCATTCAATGTACACGAGATTAACTAAATAAATAAGCTTAAATAACTCATTAAATTAGACAAATAAGTTTGAATATATATGTGTTCAACTCGTTAATATTCTTGAACAATATTTGTGAAAAATGTTTCTGAATAATATTCATGAATTATGTTCATTAATAAAACTTGCCACCGGGGCTATGGTGCAGCGGTAGGGCGACTAGTCGCTATCCCAGGCATTCGTGGTTCAATCCCCAACTACGACGCATTTGCAGGAATTTTTCCTCCAAATGGGGCGCGAACCCTGGGACGCTGGGCTTCCAGACCGCCCACTGCGAGTGCTTTCCGATTTACCCTAGCGGCCGGTGGGAAACTTCCGTGTGGCCGGGCCAGTCGCCCGAGGTTGGTTGAAAAACCCTCGTTAATCATTTTTTTTCATTAATAAAACTCTTATCAACAAGCTAAATAAACAAAAAACATTTTTTAAAATGAACAAATTGTTGAGGTAATCTATGGTCCGTTGGATCATGTGTTTTGATGTTTGGGCAAAGGATTTAAGTTAAATTCACCTTTGTATTTGATATGTGTATTTGAGTATGCATGTTTGTAGAATACACATATGACTTAGCTTGACGGCTTCGGGTCCGGTGAAGAATGGAGAGGCATCCGAGGGACCATGGACAAGGCAGCAACGATGAGTTGAGGGAAGCGCACTTCGAGGCATACTTGAACGATAACACGTGGAGATGAGCCGCGGGCTTGTATGCATCCGAGAGACGAGAGCCAAAGCGAAGAAGGCTTGAAGGCAAGAGTCAAAACTGCAAAGGAAGAGTCAAGTGAGTCGTAAGGGTCCGAGTGCGACTGGCCTATACTCGGAATGGGAATCCATAGATTTAGGGTTGTACCAGTCGACTGATATAAGATCAGTTGACTAGTAGAGGTCACAGAAAGATCAATCGACTGATCTTCTGTGTAGTTGACTGGTGTCGGCTGGGAATTCTAACGTTGGGTTGTAACGTTCGGATTCGGCTGGATTAGTCGATTGGTGTTGAAACCAGTTGACTGGTAACGACTAGTTCAACCACGAACTCTATTTAAGGGAACTCAATTTGGTTGGATAAAGTTGACGAAATTGGTTTTGGTTTAAGGTCTATTAGTAGTCTAAGTGCTCTTGTATCTTATGCGAGTTTGTGGCGAGGTTTCTCCATCTACAAGGAGCTACATGAGCTAGCCGGAGGCTTTCCGGGGAATCATCCATCGACGAATCGGGATCGTCCGTCTTACGGATAACCGTAGAGTAGGAGCTTTATCTCCGAACCATGTAAATTGGTTTGTCTCTCTTCTTGTTAGTTTAGTTTAATTGTTATTCCGCGTGTGAACTGTTGGACCATGGATGGCTAGAGAGTGGGGTGTGAATAGCCAGACAAACAAACTTTTGGCTCTTTAAAATCTTTCTGCAAACAGGATTAGCAGCGGAAATAATACAGAAAGATAGAAACTAAAGAGACAGACCAAACCAGCGCTAACACGGAGGATTTACAAGGTTCGGGGATAACTTGCCCCTACTCCTTGGCGTGCCCGTGAGGTGGACGATCCCTTGATCGTTGACAGATCAAGCCCCGGAACTTCCGGATAGAATAGAGCCTCCTTCTCGGTGGAGAAACCTCTCCACAACCGGTCTCAAGATAATATGAGTATAAGCACAGAGACAACAAGAAGCATCACTCACACAGATCTAGCAGGAACACTCAAGCAAGAAGACTACACAGCGAGCTCCAACAACCCAGCAAAACTTCTCTTGTTTTCTGTCTATTCTCAATACGCTCCTCTGCTTCCCAGCTTTTTCTTAAGCTTCTGCTCACCGCCGCCAGACTCCATCAGCACCCACTGAACCACAGCCTGACCCACTGACTCCACTGAGCACTCAGTCCACTGAAAACCCCTTCAGCTGAGCCTCTGGTCAGTCGGCAACCGTGCCAGAAGCCGATGAGACCTAGAAACAGAAAACAGACAAACCTGCCACGGTAAAAGTCGCCATTGACTCTTCTCCTTGGTTTGTATCATCCCTGTCTCACTTGCACACTCAACAGAAGCTTAGCAAAGCATATCACAAAGAAATCAGCAGGTATCAGAAAGATTAAGAGCGAAATCAGAGCGTCTGACAACGATTCAAATTAAAATTATCAGACACTAATCGGTCACCAGACCGATCAGTGATGACCCTAATCGATCAGGCTCACTCCTGATCGATCTAGGGAAGCTGTGATCGGTCACACTGACCGATCGGGGATCGGGGATCGGCCACTGTGACCGATCCAGCAGTTTGCTGGAGTTTCCTCCAGCTCCCACTAGCCAAAGGCCCTGATCGGTCACCTGACCGATCAGGAGCCATCCTGATCGGTCAGGGTGCGGATAGACCGATCCTGATCTGTCAGACAGACCGATCAGGTTTATCTTCTGATCGTTCACCAGAATGATCAGAAGCCAAACAGAAACCACACAGAGTGTTTCTGTTTTCTTCATGATCGTTCACCAGACCGATCTGTTCACAAGGGAACTCGTGTCAACTCCTGATCAGACTCCAGACCGATCAGGTCACTTGGCTCAGTCACCTAGCTTCACTCGCTAGGACCCGGCTTCACTCGCCGGGGTTTCCGTCACTTGGCTTCACTCACCAGGACTCGACTTCACTCACCAGGGTTTCCGTCACCTAGCTTCACTCGCTAGGACCCGTCTTCACTCACCGGGGTTTCCGTCACCTAGCTTCACTCGCTAGGACCCGGCTTCACTCACCGGGATTTCCGTCACCTGGCTTCACTCACCAGGATTTCACTCACTGGGGTTTCCATCACCCAGCTTCACTCACCGGGACCCGGCTTCACTCACCGGGGTTTCCATCACCCGACTTCACTCACCGGGACCCGACTTCACTCACCGGGGTTTCCATTACCCAGCTTCACTCGCTAGGACCTGGCTTCACTCACCGGGATTTCAGTCACCCGGCTTCACTCACCGGGATTTCAGTCACCCGACTTCACTCACCGAGACCCGGCTTCACTCACCGAGATTTCAGTCACCCGACTTCACTCACCGAGACCCGTGCCCAGTCCCTAACCAGGACTTAAGCCAAACTTATCCAACCAAACTTAAATCGGTGTCAACACCAAAACAACAATCGGGTCAGACTGCATCAACACGAACTAACACGTGTAGGAAGAGAACCGAGTATTTGGGTGAGAAGCTAGTTACCTCATTAGCCGGGTCATCGATCCCCAACAAGTGATATCAGAGTGAAGGTTCACTCTTGTTGGACTAACCGCCAAAGGAGCAAAGCGCTAGAGGAAAATGGAGCTTGGAGAAAGATCAGGGGACAACATTACCATTCCACCTCCATATGATCGCGAAAGTTTTGACTATTGGAGGTTGCGGGTGAAGACATGGTTCGACATGGATTGGGACATGATGATCGCACTCGAAGAACCATTCGATGCCCCAAAAGACAAGCATGGGAAGAAGCTTCGACCAAGATATTGGACCAAGGAGCAACAATCACAATCAAAGACAAATAATAAAGTAATATCAATTTTAATTAGTATTTTATCTAATGATGTAATAAGTGGTGTAGGTGAATATTAGAATACTCATAAGCAATGGAGTAAGATGTTAACTCTTCATGAGAAGCCTACATAAGAAGAAGAGCACAAGGAGAGAGGCTTAATGGCCCAAGAGGAGGAGAAGGACAAATTGGATGAAGAGATTAGTTCAACATCCGAGGAGGAGAAAAAAGAAGAAGCATCATCCACTTCCTCAAGTGAAGTGGCACAAAAAGATGAAGAAGCATCATCCACTTCATCCAAGGTTGAAAAGGAAGCCAAGACAAACGAAGAAGAAATCTTAGAAGTCAGCCTTGCGAGCACCTCTACCAAAGCAAAATCAAAGGATCACATTATTTGTTTTGAGTGCAATGAGAATGGACATTACAAGGACAACTGTCCAATAGATAACAAAAAGAAAGTAAAGCCTAAATCCATTTCAATGTTTTTAAATTCTAATATGAGTTGTAGAAAAAAGAAGGAGAAAACATACATTCAGTGCTTCACGTATGGTGAGTGGGGCCACTACCACACTAAGTATCCAAAGAAAGGAGAGATGAAGAAATTGGAGCACTTAAAGAAATGGGAGAAGAAGGAGAAGAAGAAAAGCTCACATCAAGGGGGAGCTACAAGGGTAAGGGAGGTAATCATTAATTTAAAAAATAATTCAAATTTCTCCATGCATACTAAGAAGAATTTTTCTTATACTCTCATGCATAACTTTGGATTTAAATATCATAATAGAAATAGGGTAAATATATATCAAAACCCTAGGCATTCCATGCATCATGATAGATTCAAGAACACTAGACCTAAGGACCAAGATATTAATCCCAAGAAGGGGAGACATATGCCTAGACAATTGGGTAGGTCTACGAATGTCCAAGGTGGACATGTCAATTCTAGATTTAAGAACCTGAAAGGGAAAATCAAGCTTTGAAGGCAAAGCTTGATAGATTAGAGAAAATCCTAGATAGATTCACTATTGGATCTAAGGGGTTAGATGAGGTGTTGGGGAGCCAAAACCCCAACAATAATAGATCGGATTTGGGATACCGATCTAGGGCCTCAAATGCTAATGAAAAGATATGCTAGGGTAACATATAACTATGACAAGGAGGAGAAGTCTAAAAATGACAAGGGAGTGTCATTTAAGAGCAAGAAGAAGACCTTAATCAAGGATAAGATGTCCAAGGTTAAAGGGAAGAAAAACTTAACCAGGGATAAGGTGTCAAGGTTAAGAAAGATAGGTTTGTAGGCCAAGAATTACTAGAGGTGCACCGGTGTGGCCTAGTAGTTGTAGATGAGTCACTTAGGGACGTGGTTAAGGCTAAGAGCTCAAGGGGGAGCTCAAAGGGCCAATTTGGGACCCATGATCAATGGATCTCGGGAGGACAACTCTTGAAGGTCTAGATAAACTATGAAATGTGTCAAAGGGTTTGGAGACGGATTTGAGTCTCAACCTTAGGGATTTGACACATTTGAGTTGAGTTTCATGCATGAAAATATAATATTGGGGTCATATTGCATGAAAATTAGTTTTTGATGTATCGATGCCATATAAACCAATACTAGTGATGCATTGTGATTTAGTATGGGCAGATACATCAAGAGGAAGTCAAAACTAGAACTTTAAGTCAAGGTACAGTTGAACCATTTAGATAGTTTTGGGGTTTGTGTCAATCTTGAAATTGGTGATAGATACATTTTTGAATGTATTTTTCCCAATTAGACATGGATACTATAATTTTCTCCACAAAATTTGGCAATTATTGAAGATTTGTGAAATTAGTTATGCATTTCTAAAATTGAGTTTAGAAATGCTGAAAGGCTGATTTCTGAGTATCAGTTAACTGGTGCAGGGTGAAGTCGACTGATAATTCTGTAAGGTTATTTTTCGATAGGGGTCAATCGACTGGTAACTGTTTCAATCGACTGATACGTGCTGAAATTATTTTCATCAAAGTCGAAAAGTGTCCTAATGATGTCAAACATATGTATAATCTTATGGAGGGTTAATATACAATATTTATGATCATTAGAGGGTAAAGAATCCAATGATTGAGATATTGTTGGAGTATTTTTTTTATATGTGGCAAAGGGGGAGAAATATTAGATTTAAGTGGGAAATCAAACATACCTTTATAAGAAATTCTAGCTTAAGAGGGAGCTTAGGTAAAGGAGGAACATTGTTGCTCATGCATTGGCAAAGGGGGAGCTTTGTGATAGGTTCTTAAAAAGTCCTTGATAAGTCCAAGAGTAAGGGGAACCTTAGATAGATTCTTAAAAAGCGCTTCGATAAAATCCTAACTCATGGGGAGTTTAGGTGTAGAGGGAGCCTTGTGATAGGATCCATATATGTTTACATTTGCATTGCATATGCATTGGCGGGGTAAGTTTAAGATGTAGCCTTGGCAACGTAAGTCTAAATGTTGATTAACATTTGTATTTGTTATTTATTTTCTCTAACTTAAATGTATTGTCAAACGTCAAAAAGGGGGAGATTGTTGAGGCAATCTATGGTCCATGGGACCATGTGTTTTGATGTTTAGGTAAAGGGTTTAAGTTAGGTGCACCCTTGTATTTGATATATCTATTTAAGTGTACATGTTTGTAAGATACACATATGACTCAGCTTAACGACTTCGGATCCGATGAAGGATGGAGAGGCATCCGAGGGACCGTGGACAAGGCAACAACGATGATCCTATGGAAGCGCACTTTGAGGCATACGCGAATGATGACATGTAGAGAGGAGTCGCGGGCTTGTATGTATCCGAGGGACGAGAGTCAAAGCGAAGAAGGCTTGAAGGCAAGAGTCAAAATTGCAAAGGAAGAGTCAAGTGAGTCGTGAAAGTCCGAGTGTGAGTGAACAATACTCGGGATGGGAAACCCTAGGTTTATGGTTGTACCAATCAACTGGTATGGGATCAGTCGATTGTTAGAAGTCACAGAAAGATCAATCGACTGATCTTCTGTGCAGTTGACTGGTGTTGGCCAGGAATTCGAACGTTGGGTTGTAACGTTCGGATTCGGCTGGAACAGTCGGCTGGTGTTGGAACCAGTCGACTGGTAACGGCTTGTTTAGTCACAAACTCTATTTAAGGGAGCTCGGTTTGGCTGGCTAGGGTTGACGAAATTGGTCTTGGTTAAAGACCAATTAGTAGTCTAAGTGCTCTTGTGTCTTATGTGAATTTGTGGCGAGGTTTCTCCACCCACAAGGAGCTACACGAGTTAGCTGGAGACTTTTTGGGAAATCATCCACCGACGGATCGAGATCATCTACCTTACGGACAACCGTGGAGTAGAAGCTTTATCTTCGAACCACATAAATTGGTTTGTCTCTCTTCTTGTTAGTTTAGTTTAATTGTTATTCCACGTGCGAACTAACACGTGTAGGAAGAGAATCGAGTATTTGGATGAGAAGCTATTCACCTCCCTCTAACCGGGTCATCGATCCCCAACACAAACAAGTTTAAATTATCAAGTTCAATAATCAATCAAGTAAACTTGAATTAAGAGTTTGATAACATCTAAACCAAGCTCATAAAAAATAAACCAAGCCAAACTTAAACAATCATTTCAATTATTGCTTGGTTCATTTTAGGTTTGACTTAACTTGATTACCTTATCAATAAATTTGAATATTCCAAAGCTTGGCTCGACTTGTTTACCGTTCTAATTCAAGGAGTCATTGAAGATAATAGTTTTGTTAAAAAAAATAGCCAATTGGATTATTTAGGATTTCTTATTGATGAGCGATATAGTTGTTGGATCTCTAAGAATAACTTGTGCTTGTTCAATCGACTAGGGTCATTCTACAAAAAGTGATTATTAGAGGCCTTCTTATATAAGTTTTTGAAGAGTTTTGAGTTCCTACCATCTCTAATCACTTGATGGTTGATTAGAGCTCTTCGTATAATCTATGGACGGACTATGAAGAGCATTTGGGATAAGCATAATCACTTTTTTTTACTATAATGGACAGTTTTGAGTTGGAAGGCTCAACAAATCATTCTTGATATTCCTTTTATCAAGTTCTTACATTGCTCAAAGGTGTTCAAAAGCTTAACAATAGATTAACAATAGGAAACCTTATTCAAATATCCAATTGACAATAGATATCAATAAGCAAAGCAAAGGAAACATGTCTTCATGTCGATCACTCGAATATGCGATTCAGCGTTGCAGCTAACCTTACTGCACTCTCAGCAAGCCTTAGATTAACAATAGGCAATCTGCTTAAGAAATAATCATCTGCAAGCACGAGTTCGATGACGATTAACCTTTTATACATTGTATGTTTATACTCATGCAACATGTAAATATGTTTGATTTGATTCTACGTTTTCGACTAACCTTCCAATACTGTGTTGTTTTTGACGTCCTTGTAAGCCCAGTTGCATGCTGCCTTTATGCTTTCAGATGCATATCTGCGAAAATTACAACAGTTAGTGTTAATGCATGAATTGAGGGTACTGATGCTGAAAAAAAGGGTTTATTGAATTCCTATATGTCCTAGTTTCACAAAGAAAAAAAAACTGTTCTTTTTATTTAATTGTCAAAAGGACATCTCTCTCTTAAAAATTATCAAAATAATAATCTATCCATAATTTTCTAACCAAAATAACCCTCTGCACTATATCTTAGAGTTATTTTGTACAAAATAATACCACTTTAAAGTTGCTTTGTATAAATAACACTTTCTTGGAATTACTTTTTATAAAATAGCTCCAAGATGATAAAGCAACTTTCTTGGAATCACTTTCAAAACAATTTTAAAGTAGTGCTGTTTTGTATAAAATAGCTCTAAGATAGTGTTGTTTTATTGAAAAACAACTTTAAAATAGAGCAAAGGGTATTTAAGAAATTATATAAAACAGTTCTTCTTTGGAATCATTTTATACGAAGTAGCTCCAAGATGATCCTGTTTTTGACTAAAGTGGGGTTAAATTAACTTCGAGATGAAGCTACCTTGGAGTAATTTTGACTAAAGGCGGTTAAAACAATTATTTTGACTCAACTTTGATTAAAATTGTTGCATTTTAGAGTTGATTTATATAAAGCAATTTTAAGGTGGCATAGTTTAATACGAATTAAGCAACTCCAAAGTGGTGTTATTTTGTACAAAATGACTCTAAAGTAATATTACTTTATACAAAGCAGTTTTAAAATGGAGCGCAAAAGGGTACTTCAAAAATTATATAAAATACTATCTTTTTGGAGTTATTTTATACAAAGTAGCTACAAGATATTGTTTGACCAAAGTGGGGTTAAAATAGCTTCGAGATGAAGCTACCTTGGAGTAATTTTGATTATAGGTGGTCAAAACAATTGTTTTGACTCAACTTTATTAAAATCGCTACACTTTAGAGTTGTTTTATATAAAACAATTGCAAGGTGGTGTAGTGTTATACAAAACCACTCCAAAGTGATGTTATTTTGTATAAAGTAGCTCTAAGGTAGTGTTGCTTTATGTAAAGAAGCTTTAAGATGGACCCCAAAGGGTATTTAGGAAATTTTATAAAATAGTACCTCTTTGGAATTGTTATATACAAAGTAGTTCCAAGATGATACTATTTTTGACCAAAATGGGGTAAAATGACTTGTAGATGAAGCTACCTTGGAGTAATTTTGACTAATTTTGACTAAAAGGGGTCAAACAATTGGTTTGACTCAAATTTGATTAAAATTGCTCCATTTTAGAGTTGTTTTATATAAAACAATTTTAAAGTAATGTAATTTTATAAAAAACAACTCCAAAGTGATACTATTTTGTACAAAGTAGCTCTAAGGTAATGTTCTTTTATATAAAGCAACTTTAAAATGAAGCGCAAAAGGGTATTTCAGAAACTATATAAAATAGCACTATTTCGAAGTGACATACTTTTATACAAAGCAACTCTAAAGTGGTACTATTTTAAACAAAGTAGCTTTAAGGTATTGTTGCTTTATACAAAGCAATTTTAAGATGGAGCGCAAAAGAGTATTTAAAAAATTATAAAAAATAATACCTCCTTGAAGTTGTTTTAGATAAAGTAACTCCAAGATGATACTGTTTTGACCAAAGTGGGGTATAATAGATTCAAGATGAAGCTGATTTGAAGTAATTTTGACTAAAAGTGGTCAAAACAAATGTTTTGACTCAACTTTGATTAAAATTGCTCCACCTTAGAGTTGTTTTATATAAATCAATTTCATGGTTATTTAGTTTTATATAAAAACAACTCCAAAATGGTGTTATTTTGTATAAAGTAGCTCTAAGATAGTGTTGCTTTATAATGCGGCCTTAAGATGGAGTGCAAAAGGGTATTTAGGAAATTATATAAAACAAGGTTTAAAATCTCGACCTGTGCCGAGTTTCGGTCTCAGAACGGAACGATACGGTTTCGATATCGTATCGTGCTGTGCCTATACGGTTTCGATATTTTCTAATTTATATATAATAATTATTAGATAAATATATTTATTATATATAATTTAAAAATAAATTATATATTAATTTAATATAAGTTTTCATTATTTAACAATTTAATAGGGTTAGAAAAAATAATTAAATATATTTTTCTTTAAAGAAAATTGATCTATCAATAACTCGAATTAAAATTGAAACATTATAATATGTCACCTTACTAATACTAAACAAAGTAGCGTGAATCAGATAGAAAAATATTTTACTTAGATAATTCTATAGTTCTCCGCCACCAGATTAAATAATTATAATTATATAAATTAATACAAAGATGCTATTTAATATATAATAATTATATAAATTATCTATTTATTTAATTAATTAATTATTAATTTGAAATAGTAAAAAAATCAGAATATTAATTAAATATTAAAACAATAAAAAATAAAAAAATAAAAAATTATCAAAATATAAATTTGATTTATTAGATTTTTTTTAAAAATAATTTTAGATTTTTTTAAATTTTTTTATAATTTTTAAATAAAATTTAAAACAATAAAAGATAATTTCAAAATATCAATTAATAAAATTAATAATTATTTTATAATTTTAAATATATTTTTTATATATTTCATTTAAGTGGGAATTGTTTGAATTAAATAAATCATAATTTTAATTTTCACCGTGCTCGTCGCCCGACCCTGCCAACGACGCCGGAAACGTCTGGTGGCCCCAGATGCTTCCGGCGACCCTTCCGGCCATGGATGCTTCGGCGCCGGGGTCCAATGACGCCTCCTACGCCCGTGTCCAGCACCGCCGCCAATTCCGGTGGAGGAAGCGTCATGTGACGCTTCCTACGCCGGCAGAAGCATCGTGTGATGCTTCCTACGCCGGCGAAACCATCGTGCGAAGCTTCCTGCGCCGATAGAAGCGTGCATCCTTTACCGGCAATGTGCCGGTTTCGCTTCTTCACCGAAATGGTAAATACCATTGGTTTCGTGCGGCACGGCTCGACACTCTAATCGCTAATATAAAATAGTACCTCCTTGGCATCATTTTATACAAAGTAGTTACAAGATGATACTGTTTTGACTAATGTGGGGTAAAATAGCTTAAAGATGAAGCTACCTTGGAGTAATTTTGATTAAAGGCGGTCAAAACAAGTGTTTTGACTCAACTTTGATTAAAATTGCTCCACTTTATATAAAGCAATTTCAAGGTGATGTACTTTTATACAAAGCAGCTCCAAAGTAATGATATTTTGTATAAAGTAGCTCTAAGATAGTGTTGCTTTATAAAAAGTAACTTTAAGTTGGAGCGCAAAAGGATATTTTGGTAATTATATAAAATAGTACCTCCTTGGAGTTGTTTTATATAAAGTATAACTCCAAGATGATACTATTTGAACCAAAGTGGGGTTAAAATAGTTTTGAGAAAAAGCTACCTTAGAGTAATTTTGATTAAAGGTAGTCAAAACAATTGTTTTGACTCAACTTTGATTAAAATTGCTCCACTTTAGATTTGCTTTAAATAAGCAATTCAGCCCCCATGGGCATGACACGATTGGTAATGGCTCACTTGGGTGATCCCTCACTTCCCGGGTTCGATTCCTCCCTGATAGAGTACGCAGGATGCTGACGGAAGAAATCGCCACAGGCTTCTGCGTGGTCGGGCCATCGGGTACCGATATCATCAGTGGTGTAGTTGCCACGTGTCTCCGTCCCGCGATTTACCCTCGTTGACCGGTGGAGACTCTCATTGAAGGTTGTGGGGCAGGGTCGGTCAGCCAAGCAGATTAGTCGGGTGCAAGCCTAGATACCCCTTGTAAATCAAAAAAATAAATAAATAAATAAAGCAATTCAAGGTGGTGTAGTTTTATACAAAACAACTCCAAAGTGATGCTATTTTGTACAAAGTAGCTCTAAGGTAATGTCGCTTTACACAAAGCAACTTTAAGATGAAGCGCAAAAGGGTATTTTAAAAATTATATAGAATAGTACATTCTTAGAGTTGTTTATAGAAAGTAGCTCCAAAAATGATACTGTTTTGACTAAATTTGGATTAAAATAGCTTCGAGATGAAGCTAGCTTAGAGTAATTTTGACTAGAGGTGGTCAAAACAAAACAACTATTTTGAATCAACATTGATTAAAATTGCTCCACTTTAGAGTTGCTTTATATAGAGCAATTTCAAGGTGGTATAGTTTTATACAAAGCAACTCTAAAGTGGTGTTATTTTGTACAAAGTAACCCTAATGTAGTGTTTGTTTTATATAAAACAATTTTAAGATGGAGCACAAAAGGGTATTTTAGAAATTTTATAAAATAGTACCTCCTTGGAGTTGTTTTACACAAAGTTAACTCTAAGATGATATTATTTTGACCAAGGTGGGGTTAGAATAGCTTCAAGATGAAGCTACCTTGGAGTAATTTTGACTAAAAGTGATCAAAACAACTATTTTGAATCAACTTTGATTAAAATTGTTCCACTTTAGAGTTGCTTTATATAAATAAACTTCAAGGTGGTGCAGTTTTATACAAAACAACTCTAAAGTGGTGGTATTTTTGACAAAGCAGTTCTAAGGTAGTTTTGTTTTATACAAAGTAGTTTTAATATGGAGCGCAAAAGCATATTTCAGAAATTATATAAAACAGTACCTCCTTGGAGTCGTTTTATACAAAATAGCTGCAAGATGATATTGTTTTGACCAAAATAGCTTCGAGATGAAGGTACCTTGGAATAATTTTGACTAACAATGGTTAAAACAACTGTTTTGATTCAACTTTGATTAAAATTGCTCCACTTTAGAGTTGTTTTATATAAAGCAATTTTAAGGTGGTGTAGTTTTATACAAAGCAATGCCAAAGTGGTGTTATTTTGTACAAAGTAGTTCTAAGGTAGTGTTGCTTTATACAAAATAGCTTTAAGATGGAGCGCTAAAGGGTATTTCAGAAATTATATAAGATGGTACCTCCTTGGAGTTGTTTTACACAAAGTAGCTCCAAGATGATATTGATTTAACTAAAGTGGGGTTAGAATAGCTTCGATATAAGCTACTTTGGAGTAATTTTGACTAAAAGTGGTCAAAACAATTATTTTGACTCAACTTTGATTAAAATTGCTCCACTTTAGAGTTGTTTTGTATAAAGCAATTTTGAGGTGGTGTAGTTTTATACAAAGCAACTCCAAAGTGGCGTTATTTTATACAAAGTAGCTCTAAGATAGTATTGCTTTATACAAAGCAGCTTTAAGATGGAGCGCAAAAGGGTATTTCAGAAATTATATAAAATAGTACCTCCTTGGGGTTGTTTTATACAAAGTAGCTTCAAGATGATACCATACCAAAACGGAGTTGAAAAAGCTTCGAGACGAAGCTATCTTGGAGTAATTTCGATTAAAGTTAACTGTTTTGACTCAACATTGATTAAAATTGCTTCACTTTAGAGTTGCTTTCTATAAAGCAATTTCAAGATGGTATTGTTTTATACAAAACAACTCTAAAGTGGTGCTATTTTGTACAAAGTAGCTCTAGGATAGTGTTTTTGTATAAAGCACTTTATGATGGAGCACAAAAGCAAGGTATTTTGGAAATTATATAAAATATTAGCTCCTTGGAGTCATTTTATACAAAGTAGCTCCAAGATGATACTGTTTTGACCAAAATGCGGTTAAAATAGCTTTAAGATGAAGCTACCTTGGAGTAATTTTGACTAAAGGTGGTCAAAACAACTGTTTTGACTCAACTTTGATTAAACTCCACTTTAGAGTTCTTTTATATAAAGCAATTTCAAGGTGGTGTAGTTTTATACAAAACAATTCCAAAGTGGTGCTATTTTATACAAAGTAGCTCTAAGACAGTGTTGTTTTATACAAAGCAGCCTTAAGATGGAGCGCAAAAGGGTATTTCAGAAATTAAATAAATAATACCTCCTTAGAGTTATTTTATACAAGGTAGCTCCAAGATGATACTGTTTTAACCAAAGTGGGGTTAAAATAGCTTCGAGATGAAACAACCTTAGAGTAATTTTGATTAAAGGTGGTCAAAACAACTATTTTGACTCAACTTTGATTAAAAGTGTTCCACCTTAGAGTTGCTTGGTATAAAGGAGTTTCAAGGTTATATTATTTTATACAAAGCAGCTCCAAAGTGGTGTTACTTTGTATAAAGTAGATCTACGGTAATGTTGTTTTATACAAAATAGCTCCAAAAGGGAGCGCAAAAGGGTATTTTGGAAATCATATAATTGTCAAAACAACTATTTTGGCCTTGTTTTGATTCAAACTGCTCCACTTTAAAGTTGCTTTGTACAAAGCAGCTCTAAGGTGGTGATGTTTTATACAAAACGGTTCTAAAACGGTGCTACTTTATACAAAACAACTCTAAGATGGTGATGTTTTATACAAAGCACGCTAAGGTGGAGCGCAAAGCGGTATTTCGAAAATTAGATAATGGGTGGGCATTGTTTTGATAATTTTTCAAAGAAGAATATCCTACAAATGATATGGATAAAAAAAGTGTTCTTTTAATTTCTACCAAAAAGTTTTAAGCAGAAGTCTCAAATAAGCACAAACTGCATATGGCACTTACATATCAGGGCAAGTAACATCATTATTGCTGCATTTCTCCCATTTCACAACTTGATCAGACCACTCGCCCTGTTGTTCAAACAAAGCTTTAGCCAAAACTAACACAAAAACATGCACAAGTTCATGGTGAATTGTCTTACCGTGATATTCTGTTTGAGTGTGTCGACAAATTCCTCCATAACATTGTCGTAAAATCGATCTTCAGCTGTCTCAATGATCTCTTTATCCCACACCTGAATCACAACACACATCAACATAGAAAAATAGTCGTATTGACAAGGACAAGAAATTCCTACACTGTGGAGCTCTGATTTCCGTCTGAACCAACGAACATCGATTGTATTTCCTCCCCTATCGGAAGTGAATCCCACATGTAGAGGCTGAAAATCCCTCAAAGTCACTATTAGTTCGCTCAAATACCCGAAGAAAGCAACTAAGAAATGATATTTTGTACCTGATGGATGTCACCCATGAAGTGGGATAGGAAGAGAAGTGCCTCTGTGAGATTATCTGGATTACAAGTGAACAATCATCATATAGGCGACGAAGTGAGCACCAACGATACGATATGATCTAACAACAAGAGTCGGAAATCGATGCATTACATTGGGGTTCATCGGCTGAGCTTCCATAGGTGAGAAGCTGGTTAGTATAGTTAGTGATGGCACCTGAGACACACCTCCCTCTCACACCCCTTTCATCTTTGCAGTCCCCTGTTAATCACCAACATATCATTGTTAGCATTATAAACTACATAAAAGGTACCAATTTTAATTCATATCGTTAAAAGAGTCTTGCTTTTATAAAATCTATCAGAGCAGTGCTTCACCCATAATTGAATTCCTGAAATTTTTTTTATGCTCCGCCTTAAAGAAATTTTGATCAAAGTTACTTTGCACTTAGAACAATGTATCTTCAAGGCAGAGCAATGCAACTTGAAGCATGTTTGAGTGAATACTTTTAGCTAAAGTTGGGTCAAAATTGCACCACCTTGAAGCAATTTCGACGAAAGTTACTCGCGCCCTTTAGAACAATGTATCGCCAAGGTAAAGCAACTTTAGCCAAACCTGCAACAAGGTGAACTGACCAAAGTTCCTCCAAAGTAAAACAAACTTAACCTAAACCAAGTCAAAATTGCACCATCTTAGAGCAACTTTGACTTGGAGTAGTTTTAACTAAGATAAGTCAAAATTGTTTCAAGGTGATGTTTTTTAGTCAAAACTACTCCAACACTGTGTAACTTTAATCAAAACTACTCTGAAGTGGAGCACAAATAGATATTGAAGTATCAATTTATAGGTGAAATAATTTTTTGATAAATTTTAAAAGAAAGATGGTCTTGTAATAAACTCTTAGACTGAAAAGCACCAGCACTGACTGTTGTAATTATAAGTGCAAAGATCATCAGGAGTGTCGATGTAGTGAAGCTCCGACGACCAGCGGTATCGGAACTTGATTCTGTCTGCCCATGGGCAAAGGGTGCTGAGGTCGTCCCCTGCATAGGCAGGGAGCAACTCTTTAACTGCTGCCGCTGCAGACTCACTCAAACGATCCTGAAGCCAAACAAATAGACAAATAAGAAGAAGAAGAAGAAGAAGAAGAAGAAGAAGAAGGAAAAGGTAGAAGAGGATACTTGTGCAATCTTGCAAATGATCTGGTGGCCGTCGATTCCCCATCCGTAGGCGAAGGCTGGGAGTGATAAGAGCAGGAAGACAGAGGGAAGAATGTGGGAGTTGAAGTTGAAGTTCATCTTCTTTCTGCACAAGAAAGAGGAGGAGGGATTTTTTCTGTTATATTGCCCTGCAATTTTGGCTCCATCTTTGTCAAGACAATGAAAGGGAAGGTGGAACCAGACAAGCAAGCAAGCCAATAGTATGTTTTAATTGTAGGGCAAAAATAAGAAGGGGTTCTTATTAGTAGCTGCTATTTTCATTCAAATAAGTTTTTTTAAAAATATATTCAAATGACATTCTAGCATATTTTTATTCCCATAAATACTTCTATTTCTTAGCCAATGTAATCATCATAATAATAACTACTATCATATAATATAATATAAAAAATTATAATTTACTTATCTATGAAGGAGAATGGGATCAGTCGTGTAGGACATGCATTCAGGATTAACACATGGGAAATTTTTTTTTAACTCTCAATTTTCAAACTCACCTTTGCACACAGTCCTCATTTAAAATTTTCTTTACATGTAATCCTTGATGGGATTGATAAGATAATTTTATGAGTATTATTTGAACAAAATTGAGTATAAAAGTTAAAAATTTGAGTATGTAAAATTGCATCCATTACATCAAGAAACCGTATACTCAATTTTCACTCTTTTATATTTAATTTTCACTGTTTTATACTTAAATTTTTACACTGTATACTCAATTTTCACTCTTTTATACTCAATCCATCAAGGAGTGAATACAAAGAATTTATCAAATAGGAAGTATATGTAAAAAAACAAATGGGGATTAAAAAATTTTCTATAATTTACCGTTAATATATAACCTTTTACTACAAGGTAAAATAAAATTTATTCTTTAACAATTAAAAATTTATCAATGCCTCTACCAGTTGGCACATTTAGTACTTGTAAATATTATTATTGTAATAGTTGATGAGATTGATTTTTAACATATGTAAAATATATCGCAGGTCAGCCCTCATATGAAGATTATAACCTTTTGAGTTTGGAAGGACCATCAAAATCATCATCTCACTTTTATCACACAAAAATTACTTTAACTTATGACAGTTATACCATAATTGTTATAGTAGTTTTAAAATGATTTTAATTGAATTTAAATAATTTTAAGATAATATTATTATATTATATTATAGTAATTTTGATTAAGTCGAATCAATTTATTTTAATATATTATAGCAAAGTTGATATATATAATTTTTTATAGGTAAATATTGATATCAGCCAAAACGGGGATACCATCTTTTCACCTTACAATCTTATTTAGTTATTGTATAATTATCATACGGTATAGCAACTAATAAATCTATTATAATAATATTAATATTAGAATATTTTTAAAATAAGAAATATATTAAATTTTTATTTTTTAAAAAACTTTTATTGAAAATAATAATAAGTTTCTCATACGTCTCACTGTGCTAGGGGTTAATCTCAAGATAGACAATCTAACGCCATATTCTAGCCATCAATTAAATTATAAAGTATTCATGATCATCCATTCAAAACCGTCAACGTCCTTAAATTTATCATCCCCACAATATGACATAGTTGATATTCTAATCTTAAATATCTAATTAATCGTTAGAATATATCGTCGTTGTATCAATGCCCTGGGGTAAATATATAACAATAATTTTCTTTAATAGGGATTAGATATCTTATTTACGTTGATTAATTCTGAAATGATCAACTCAATCACGGAGCCTTGGAAGTAAAAAAACATTATGTATTAATTTATTAAAATTAAAATTTTATTTTTAAATATAGAAATTAAATAGATAATCTGCCGCTCCTGCTCCTATAATACATGGCAGCATTTGGTGGTAAAAGACGAATCATTCACCTCTAACACCTCCGTCAATCCATTCCATGTTAACACGGAAGAGGTAAATTACGGAGGTTATTAGCCCGGATACTGTGACTAGCACATAAGGAAGATGGGCATATTGCCCTTATCAAAATTTAACCTCAGACTTCTTGATAATAATACTCATATATTAATTATGATGGATCCTGAGGACTAATAGACGACAGCACTTAATTGTTTTCCTATGGTTTGATTTGACAAGGGAGGGAAATATAATTAGATGCGATGGAGTTAAAAGGAAAAGGGAGCATTGAAATGGAAATATGAATGGGCACAGCAGATTTCGGCTGGTTTTTATTTATTTATTTGTTTATTTTTGTTTTGCCGGTTACGTCGCTCTACTCGATCGGCAGTCTAATAAAACGGCTGAGCTGGAAATGTGGATGTTGATTTAAAAAATATTCATTTTTTTTATATAAGATAGATGCATTCGAGTTTCATCCGATTATTTATTTTTTTAAAACAAAACAAAGAGTCTTCATTCTCATTGATATTTAAAAGTTTAGAGCCTCTTTAGATGTGCAATCCTACAATATTTAGGAAAATAAATAAAAAGATTAGAATTGGAATCTAATAAAAATAAATATTTTAGAGGTCATCTACGTACATCCAAAATTGAACCAAAATTTAGAAAAAAAATAATTTCGAACAAGCCCCCGGTAATGGTATAATGACAGGATGTTGACCGGGGAAAGATGGGACCGCCAGTCTATGTGCAAATGCTATGATAAATGGCTGACGTGGAATATAAGTGGTTAAGTGACCCATAGATGAGAGTGTATAGTCGACTGGAGCCATAGGAAGCTAGCCGACCGGACTTCTTAAAGGCAGGGGTGTTCGATTGGAGTAGCCACTCTGCGACTGACCATTTTTCGATTGACAACCCTATGTGCCTCGTAACATGACTGTTTTAGTCAAGGTCATACTGTCCATCAGACGAGATAAACAATCATCTCATGACCCAATCTTTTTATGAACACTGATAGGGTTGGAAAGCCCGTGCCCGATCCAGGGGATGAAGAAGCCGGGGACTGAGTATAACCTCTCGGCCTCCCTTTGGAGTTCGAGCTCGGGAGGGTCAGGCTTCTCTGCGAAGCAGGGCCCCGAAAGTATTTCAGAAGATATCATGGCCGAAGATTCCCGAACTCGCCTCGGGAGGCAGAGTCCCCGCAATCACCGACCTCGGGAACCCCAGGTGTCGCAACTAATGGAAAAGTGATAAAGACACAGACTATTTCAAAGGATATCCTCTTATCACCGAAAGTGGCAGGCGCGGCCTGAAGATCGAAAACGTGACCACAATAAAGAAGGCACGACCAGTCTGCCGATAGGGGGGATATAAAAGGGAGTTCAACCCCTCCGGAGAGGGGGGGGACAATCTCTGATCTTTACGCATTATTTTTCTTTCTCACCATTCATCGGGCATCCTACTAACTTGAGCGTCGGAGTGGATTCCGTCGGACCCTGGTCGGCGTGTCCCCTAACGCTTGTGTTACTCTTACAGGTTTCCCTGGTTCCTCGACGGCGTAGTATCCTCCTTAGGGACTGAGCCTCCATGACTGGCCATTGCCGACGACTCCTTCCGGAACAAATTTGGCGCCGTCTGTGGGAAATTAACAAAGCACCTGAAAGAGCGCCGATGGCAGGATCGAAGGAACAACCCCTCATCCTCACGCAAGAAGAGTTTAACCGCCGGGTAGCTAACGTCGTCAAGGAAGCCTTAGAACAACACCAAATTAAATAGGCGGCCCTGCAACCTGCGGGTCCGGCGAGGGAGGAGATCCCTAGAACCTCTGTCTCGTCCCCCAGAAGGTCCGTGACCCCAGTAGGGCGGCATGAGGGTGCAACATAGGGCCCCCGAAAGGAATCCCCGGGAGAGGGGGAAAAAGCTCACTCAGTAGCCTCTAGTGCTCAGAAGCATGATGACCGACCGGGAAGGGGGGATGGACTCAAGATCTTGCAGAAGACTCCATCCACCCCTTTCTCGTCGGAGATTGTGGAAGACCTCATGCCTAAGCAGTTTCGTGGGCCGGGGATCCCTGAGTATGATGGGAAGACAGATCCCGAAGATCACATCTGCAAGTTTGAAAACGCGGCGCTTCTGCACCAATATACGGATGGAGTAAAATGCCGGGTGTTTTTGAACACCCTGTCTGGCGCCGCGCAACGGTGGTTTCAGAGGTTGCCTCAAGGTTCCATCAACTCATTCGTGGAGTTCAAGACAGCCTTTCTCCATCACTTTGCAAGTAGCCGGCGTTACCAGAAAATAACACTTAACTTGTTCGCTCTTAAGCAAAAGCCTAAGGAATCGCTGAAGGAGTACATACAGAGATTCAACTGGGTGGCACAAGACGTACCTAGCGCCACATCGGAGATACTCGTCAGCGCCTGCACTCAAGGGCTCGCGGAATGAGACTTCTTCCGATCCTTGGTGAAGAAGCCTCCCGCTAGTTTTGATGACTTGCTAGGACGCTCGGTCAAGCATGTCAACGTGGAGGAAGTACAGAACACCCGTCACAAGGATCCAGCCGGAGCCCCCCTTCCCGTAGCTCCCCGGTCGGATAGGAAGGAGCCCCCAGCCCCGGTGAGGGGAAAAGACCTGCCGCAGGGAAGGGATCACTGGATGGGAAAACGTAGGGTGGTGGAAACGGTAGACATTGACCCGCCGGAGACATCGCCCAAGTACTGCAGTTACCATAGCAGTTCAACTCATTCCACGGAAGAGTGCCACGCCCTGAAAAAGAAGGTCTTTGAAGGAGCGGATGCCAAGCCGCGTAGAAAATGGAATAAGTCGGGGTACCACAGAAGGTCGCCACGACGGAGCCCTTCCCCTCTGCGAAGGCCCGGCAAGGAAAACGAAATCCGACCGCGGTCCCGATCATGATCCAGAGGCCGAAGCCGAGGACCTGCGCCCCGAAGATCCCCCTCCTCGAAGAAAGACCCTCAGAAGGGCAAAGGCCCTATGCGAGGCCCCCCCTCGAGCCATGTAGGAGTCATCTCCGGAGGACCCATTGGGGACGACTCTAACCGAGCCAGGAAGTCGTACACCCGACGGTTGGAAAATTACTCTATCGGGACAAGCCGAAGTCAGGGGGCAGGCCCCACCATCTCGTTCGGGCTAGCCGACCTCGAAGAAGTGGAAGCTCCTCATGAGGACACCATAGTTATTATGGCTCGCATCGCCAATTATGAGGTAAAACGCATCTTCGTAGATACCGGAAGTTCCGTGAATATCCTATACAGGGCGGCTTGGGAGCAGATGCAGATAGACGAGGAAGAATTGATCCCCGTATCAACCCCTTTGTTTGGCTTCACGGGGTACCGAGTGCAGCCATTAGGACAGATTACCTTGTCGCTATTACTGGGTAACGATAGGCTCGAACGAACCCGGAGGACTCCTTTCCTAATCGTGGACGCGCCTTCCTCCTATAATGCCATCTTGGGTCGACCAGCGCTTAGTGTCTTCCAGGCGATGGTCTCTGTATATCACCAGAAGATCAAGTTTCCGGTGGGCGTTCGAGTGGTGGATGTTCGGGGGGATCAGCTCATTTCGCGAAGATGTTATAGTGGCGAGGTCAGAGCCGAGTCGAGGAAGAGCCCTCGCGGACTGGAGGAATAGCTCCTGAAGGGACCGTAGTTTGGTTAGAGCCCCTGGTCTTTAATGTCCTGGTAAGATCATGAATTTGCGTAGCTCAATTGTTTATGTCTTGCTATGAGTTCATAGCTGCATCAAGTAATAAAAGGGAATGCTTCTTTTTGAACTAACAAACGCGCGTCCTAGCAATACCAAACCCTAATGCCCCGTGGTCCAGCCGACGCCCGGGGTACTTAGGCTTGGCTCGGGACCTACGCGCCCGTCCAAGTACTCCAAACCCTAATGCCCCGTGGTCCAGCCGACGCCCGGGGTACTTAGGCTTGGCTCGAGACCTACGCGCCCATTCAAGTAACTCAAATACTTAGGCTTGGCTCGGGACCTACGCGCCCGTCCAAGTACTCCAAACCCTAATGCCCCGTGGTCCAGCCGACGCCCGGGGTACTTAGGCTTGACTCGGGACCTACGCGCCCGTCCAAGTAACTCAAATACATAGGCTTGGCTCGGGACCTACGTGCCCGTCCAAGTACTCCAAACCTTAATGCCCCGTGGTCCAGCCGACGCCCGGGGTACTTAGGCTTGGCTCGGGACCTACGCGCCCGTCCAAGTAACTCAAATACTTAGGCTTGGCTAGGAACCTACGCGCCCGTCCAAGTACTCCAAACCCTAATGCCCCGTGGTCCAACCGACGCCCGGGGTACTTAGGCTTAGCTCGGGACCTACGCGCCCGTCCAAGTACTCCAAACCCTAATGCCCCATGGTCCAGCCGACGCCCGGGGTACTTAGGCTTGGCTCGAGACCTACGCGCCCATTCAAGTAACTCAAATACTTAGGCTTGGCTCGGGACCTACGCGCCCGTCCAAGTACTCCAAACCCTAATGCCCCGTGGTCCAGCCGACGCCCGGGGTACTTAGGCTTGGCTCGGGACCTACGCGCCCGTCCAAGTAACTCAAATACATAGGCTTGGCTCGGGACCTACGTGCCCGTCCAAGTACTCCAAACCCTAATGCCCCGTGGTCCAGCCGACGCCCGGGGTACTTAGGCTTGGCTCGGGACCTACGCGCTCGTCCAAGTAACTCAAATACTTAGGCTTGGCTAGGGACCTACGCGCCCGTCCAAGTACTCCAAACCCTAATGCCCCGTGGTCCAGCCGACGCCCGGGGTACTTAGGCTTGGCTCGGGACCTACGCGCCTGTCCAAGTACTCCAAACCCTAATGCCCCGTGGTCCAGCCGACGCCCGGGGTACTTAGGCTTGGCTCGGGACCTACGCGCCCGTCCAAGTAACTCAAATACTTAGGCTTGGCTCGGGACCTACACACCCATCCAAGTACTTCAAATCCTAATGCCCCGTCGTCCAGCCGACGCCCGGGGTACTTAGGCTTGGCTCGGGACCTACGCGCCCGTCCAAGTAACTCAAATACTTAGGCTTGGCTCGGGACCTATGCACCCGTCCAAGTACTCCAAACCCTAATGCCCCGTGGTCCAGCCGACGCCCGGAGTACTTAGGCTTGGTCCGGGACCTACAAGCCCGTCCAAGTAACTCAAATACTTAGGCTTGGCTCGGGACCTACGCGCTCGTCCAAGTACTCCAAACCTTAATGCCCCGTGGTCCAGCCGACGCCCGGGGTACTTAGGCTTGGCTCGGAACCTACACGCCCGCCCAAGTAACTCAAATACTTAGGCTTGGCACGGGACCTACGCGCCCGTCCAAGTACTCCAAACCCTAATGCCCCGTGGTCCAACC
Organism: Boesenbergia rotunda; assembly: GCA_024364735.1. NCBI lineage: Eukaryota > Viridiplantae > Streptophyta > Magnoliopsida > Zingiberales > Zingiberaceae > Boesenbergia > Boesenbergia rotunda. The sequence goes on from JAGFNQ010007456.1 coordinate 150,405, forward strand.
GACGCCCGGGATACTTAGGATTGGTCCGGGACCTATGCGCCCGGCCAAGTAACTTAAAGTACTTAGGCTTGGCTCAGGACCTACGCGCTCGTCCAAGTAACTCAAGTACTTAGGCTTGGTCCGGGACCTACGCGCCCGGCCAAGTAACTTAAAGTACTTAGGCTTGGCTCGGGACCTACGCGCTCATCCAAGTAACTCAAGTACTTAGGCTTGGTCCGGGACCTACGCGCCCGACCAAGTAACTTAAAGTACTTAGGCTCAATCCGGGACCTACGCGCTCGTCCGAGTACTTCAGAAAACCTAACACCCCGCGGTCTAGTTGAGGCCCGGGGTACTTAAGCTGGGTTCGGGACTTACACGCTCATCCAAGTACTTCACTACACCAATATCCCACTGGTCAGGGGCAAGCAGACCTGGCCAAGGGACTACACTCCTGGTCGAATAAATGAAACCCAACGGGGAACTTAACCGATTTCGCAGTAAGAAGCAAAACACTTACCAAAGAACCCACAATGCATTGAAATAGGAGACGAGCATACATACAAAAGTAATTACTCAGTTACACAATGAAATACAAGAGGATATACATCTTTACAGCATGGCAGATGCCTGAGGTAACACATGAGTAGCTTGGATATCCCCGCCGAGCAGCCTGGAACGACGCATGAGCAGCTCAAACATTCCTTCCGGGTGATCCAGAATGAAGATTGATGCCTGAGGCTGCACAGGCGCAGTCTGGCCCCATCAGGACACCCTCGATCTTCACCGTAAAGAGGCAGAAAAAAGAGGAGGGGGTATGGACTGCTGCAACTTCTTTCTGGAGCAATGAAGAATTGACTTAACAGGGTTAGGAGGGGGGAGCCGCCGCAATTTCTCTCCGGAGCACGAGAAGACGGAACTCTGGGCCGCCACCCAAGTACAGGTCGAGAAAAAATGCCAAGTGGGTGGGGTGGCAAAACAGATGGAAATATTCTCAAACCCGCGGCACCCCCCGGTGATGACATACCCCAGTGATACCCTCATCTTCGTGAGAAGCCGATGGTGCGTAGGATATACCGCCACCAGCCGACCAGGGGTTTGGGAACCAGCAAGATGGGTCATCTCCCCCATGCTCCCTGGAGGGCCACATAAGGTCCTTTCCGAACTCCACGGACAAGCAGGGAGTTCCGCCTCCCCGAGAATCTTCAGCGAGACCCCGGACATCATCTCCACCATGCTCCCCAGTAAAGGGAAGGACACCAAGGCTCCTACTCCTATCTAGTCTGTCCAACGAACGCAGCAAGAAGGTTTGCATTACAGGCATGGAAGAAGCACGTCAGGACACAAGGAAATGGGAAAAACCAGAGGGATGGGGAGAGTCGTCTCCCCCCACCCCCTATTTATAATGCGGGGATTCTCCCCAAGCAATTAAAGCGCAGCAAGCGCCATAACTCCAAGCGTCTTTTCGACGGACGCACCCTTACTACACCTAGGAACCTGCGACTCTTAATGAGTCCTATCAAGGAGATTGCAAATAATACGGAAAAGACGGTTCGAAAACTTCGCCGACCTAAAATGCGGCGGAGGGGGATATGACTCTTAGTATCCGCTGCGAAGGCAGTCAATTGGTGGAGCACGCACGCAAAAACGAAGAACACTGCGTTCACACACAAAGGAAAAAAGATAAACAATATTTTGTCTGTAATAAGGTACTCGAGTCCTCAGGCAGAGACCAACTCACGGGTCAAAGGATATTTACATCATTGGGCCACCGCCGGGAGGTAAGAATTTTCCCTTCCTTAGCCCGCCGAGGGCCCCATGAAAGCCCTGTTGTAAACGCTCCATCACTTGTTTGGCTACAATGGCGCGAAATTCCTCCGAGCCCAGGAACTTCGCCTTAAAGCCCCTCTCCGCCTCCTCGGCAGCCTCAACGAACCGTCTCAACCACCTTAGTTCAGCAGACATATCGTCCTGCTCAATTAGGGGTTCTCTGAGCTGATCAGACGCCGTTCGGGCATCCGCCCTGGCCTGGGCTAGGTCATCCTCCAGGGCGAGAGCACGGTCAGTAGCCAGCAAGAGCCGAGATTCCATTTGACTTTGCAGCTCCTTCTCTTTCACCTGGAGCTGGTCTCTCTCCTGCGTCACCTGAAGGAGATCCTCAGTGACCGACACGACCTTCTCGGAGGCCAGACGTTCCCGGTGTCGGGAATTCTCGAGGGCCTGCTCGGTGTCATCCAAAAGCTTCCTCAGCTGCCCTACCTCCTCACGAAGAGCCCTATTGTGGCTGGCCTGCTTCACCCCGGACCAGTGCTCAAAAGCCGCGGCTGCCTCCGCCCTCAAGGCTTGCTGTAGTAAAGCCTCCGCCTGGGGCTCGGAACACAGGCCCCGGCCTATCACCAGGCAGTCCTCAGCTGCCTGACATCGAGCCAAAGGATTAACAGCCGCACCGAATAGACAGGCAAATAATGTAATAAGACGTACCTGTAGAAGGGTCTTCCGAAGTATGGCTAGTGGCCCGGCCAAGGCTCGCACGACTACCTCGGCTGAAAGATGAGGCACGTCGCCCGGCTCTTCGATCATCGGAGAGGATGGATGAGCAGCAGGATGCGGGGAGACAAGCGCCTCAGTAGCGGAGCGGGTAGAATTAGGATCCCTCCCGTCAGGACACGGAATCCCTTCCGGTAAGATTCGAGCGGTCGAAGTCCCCCCTGATTGCACCAGGGAGGGAGACCGCATGGAGGCCTCTAATGCTGCATCCAACCTTTCTCTTAATCGATCTAGTTTCATACGAAATTGAATACGTGACGCCTCCTTACCAGTCGGGGTACTGGCGGGGGCGACGGAGAGGGAGGGGGCCACCTCGGGGATGGAAACAAGTGAGGCCGAAGTATGCAAGGCTGCCTCAGCGGGGAGAATCGCTTCCTCAGGCACTGAAGGCAGGGAAGAGGAACAAACGGGACAACACCTCTTCCAAGAAGGGCCCAAGCCCTTGGGGAGCCGGAAAAGGCAGATTCTGTACCCCCCCCCTGTCCGGGCTACCCGTGTTTGAAGCAGGGTCACCCGCGACGGAAGAACCTGCTCCCGAAGTAACCTGCAAGGTTGGCGGCGCTGACTCCGGGGCTGGGAGGGATATAACAGTAACATCGACCCCTTCGGTGAAAGTAACCCCATGAGGCGAAACAAGGGGCCCCTTGACGGACTCGACGGAGGTGGGAGGAATATCAGGAACAATCCGAGGAGGGTTCAGAGCCTCCTTTTTGGCCTCCTCCCACCTGATGAACTGACTCATCGCTTTGGCGTACATGACTTCCTCTGGAGAAGCCAAACATGAAAGGCAGTCAGAACCAATGTGTGTGGGAGATAAAGACGAGCATACCTAAGGAAGAACTAATCTGCATCACTTTAGGGCTAAGGTGGGGTACATAAGTTCTTCACTTTGAACTAGCCCCGGGCCACTGAACTCCATGGCCGAGAGTACCTCTCTAGCATGATGATACGTCGGGCTATGGAAGAAGCCCTCCAAGGAGGGAGGAGTTGGCAAATCAGCTATCCAACACAAAGGACCGAAGGGCAATGACGATAGCCAGACGAAGAAGAATTTCTCCTTCCATCCCTTGTGCGAAGAAGGAAACCCTCCCAGGAACCTATGGCCCGGACGGGTCGCGAAACTAAACTCTCCTCTTGATCCTAGCGAAGTGAAGAAGGAATGGAAAAGGGGTGGAGTCAGAGAAAGGCCAAAAAGCTTGAAAATGATATGTGCTCCCCCCATCTGAGCAAAGGCATTGTGAGCCATCTGGTGCAACGGGATGCTAAAATAAGATGCTATGTTCGCAAAGAAGGGGGGAATGAGGAAACGAAACCCTAGCTCCATCTGCCCTAAAAAAAAAAGTCAACATTCCAGGGGGGGCTCCACAGGTTTCTGGTCTACCTTAGGGATGACCATCGCTACCTCGGCCGGAACCCCATATGTCTTGATGGCCGCTTGCAAAGCCTCGAGCCTCACTCTCGAAGAGGCGGAGTCATACCAATCCGCCCGATAACCCTCCATGACCCCCAGATAGCAAAGGAGAAGATAATGGATTACTCATACGCAGAAGAAGCCTTGCAAGAGAGGAAGACGAAGTACCCTCGGTCGCTGAAGCAGAAATGGACGACGGCGCTTGTTTGTCCTCCTTTATATCCCGGCAGGCATCTGCTTAAATGCAATAGGAACAAGACGCGTGGAAAGCTGGGAACCGGTCTGACCAGACTATCGATCGCCGATGGGAAGCGGGACCCACGCCTCGAGGGATTTGGGGAGGGGGGGGGGTAGCCGTTGCAATACGTGGCAATAAAGCATTTGCGCAGACACCCCACTACTCCCCCAAACATAAGATCAGGCGTCGTTAATCTAGGAAAAAGAGGCGCCATTACGAGCCTGCGGGGAGCGGAGAAGCCTCCTTGGGAAAGAAAGAAGACATCGAACAGGGGGGCTCCGGGACAGGTGCAGTCTAAAAAAAACTTCCCTGCTCAAGAAGGGAACGGGCTAGCGAAGGCGACTTCATCATCCCGATACTAGTCTGATCAGTCAACCACACTTCCTTCGATCAAACTTGAAGGGAGGGACTTGTGATAGGGTTGGAAAGCTCGTGCCCGACCCCGGGGATGAAGAAGCCGGGGACTGAGTATAACCTCTCGGCCTCCCTTTGGAGTTCGAGCTCGGGAGGGTCAGGCTTCTCCTCGAAGTAGGGCCCCGAAAGTATTTCGGAAGATATCATGGTCAAAGATTCCCAAACTCGCCTCGGGAGGCGGAGTCCCCGCAATCCCCGACCTCGGGAACCCTAGGTGCCGCAACTAGTGGAAAAGTGATAAAGACACAGACTATTTCAAAGGATATCCTTTTATCACCGAAAGCGGTGGGCGCGGCCTGAAGATCGAAAACGTGGCCACAGTAAAGAAGGCACGACCAGTCTACCAATAGGGGGGATATAAAAGGGAGTTCAACCCCTCCGGAAGGGAGGGGGGATAATCTCTGATTTTTACGCATTGTTGTTCTTTCTCACCATTCATCGGACCTCCTATTAACTTGAGCCTCGGAGTGGACTCCGCCGGACCCTGGCCGGCGTGTCCCCTAACGCTTGTGTTACTCTTGCAGGTTTCCTGGGTTCCTTGACGGTGTAGCATCCTCCTTAGGGACAAAGCCTCTGTGACTGGCCATTGCCGACGACTTCTTCCGGAACAATCATAATACAAAACCCTAATAATAAGCCCTTTAAATAGGGAATGATCCGTACCACGGGGGCTCCGTCCCTGCACCCCCGTGCCTTAGTGGTGGGCTTTGGTCTCGGGCTACCACCATATAGCCCAAAATTTTTTTCTTCATAATTTAGTTTTCACCATATATGTCACACCGTGATTTTTTTTGGGCCGGATCAAACTGAATTCGGGACGTCAAACTCTAACAATAAAAAGAAAAATTGTAATATAAGATGTTAAATGATGTTCAAGCCTGCATTCAACCAAGAAAATCATGCTTGTTGTATATAAGATGTGCCAATGTTTTTTTGATAAAATAAAACTATGTTATATGTTCTTTTGCAATTTGTCAAATTTGAAATGTGTCTTTAAAGATTTTCTTTTTACTATTGTTATGTGAAAGAAAAGGAAACTTTCAACGTGCAACCTGTTGTAGTTTGTCTATTACAAATTGATATTTGGTATGCTATAAAATGATCTAGTTCTTATATTTGAGAAATATTTTACCTTAATCTATGTTGGTATTTAATTCTTGTTGAGATTTTATAGTACTTTTGTAAAGTGATCTTAATTTTAACATATTAAAAAACTCATTTATGGTATCAATTAATGAATATCATCGAGCCCTTATAATGAGTTGATGATATCATTTCTTATGCCTGAATCAAGTTGAAAAAATTGTTGCTTTTAATATGGTGAATCGTATTAATATTTGAGGGTATTAATATATTAAAAAACACTAAACGAGTACATAAATCTTGGTTTGAAGTTATTCTGAGTTCTATAAGTTTATCAACCACTTTTGGATGAAACCGACTGATAGACTATTAAAAAAAATCAAAAAAATTTATATTTCAAAAAGAAGGGACTCCAAGGATCTCATTTGTGGTGTCGGTTAGTGAGTATGATCGTTGTAACCTTTATAATGAGCTTTCGACATTATTTTTCATGCTTGAATGGAGTTGAAAAAATCACTACTCTCATTATGGTGTATCACATTAATGTTTGCAGGGCATAGATATATTTATGAGCACTAGCCGAGCGCATATGTCTTAATTTCTTATCATTCCAAGATCTTAAAGTCCATTTGCTACTTTTGGACGATGGACCTTAGTCATTCAAAAAATCCAAAAAAAAGTATATCTTGCTTAAGATAGAAGTCCAAAGAAGTTATTTGCGGTGTAGCTCAGTGAGTATTATCGTTAAATCACTTATAATGAAATTTCTATATTATTTTTCAAGCCCGAATCTAGTTAGAAAAAATTATTACTCTCAATATAATAGCTCACATTAATATTTAAGGGTATAGATATATTCAGGAGCACTAGTCAAGCACATAGGTCTGTCTTGGTTTTGTATCATTTTGAAATTTTTAGGTCTATTTGCTCTTGGACAAAATCGACTAATAGACCTTATCTATTAAAAAAATTAAAAATTTGATATCTTTAGAAAGATGGGGTTCAAAGAATCTCAATTGTGGTGTCCGCCAGTGAGTTTTATCATCACATCATTTATATTGAATTTTCGACATCATTTCTTATGCTCGAATTAAGTTTAAAAAATTATTACTTTCAATATGGTGTAATATTTGAGAGTATGAATATATTCAAGAATACTAACCAAGCACATAAGTTCTGTTTTGGTATCATTCGAGAGTCTCTCGGTTCATCTTTTGACGAAAATAACTAATGACCTTAAAAGTACTATTCATAATTGATTGTATTACTGTACCAATCTATTCGGAATGCTTATGTCATCATGAATAGTATTCTGAAATTTTATCTTTGTGGTTTAGTAAATTATCGAATTTTAGAATACTCACTCAAATGAGTTTTCAGTTTAAGTTGAAAGAAACGATGAATTAGATAATAGTTGAGACCGATAATAGTTGAGACCAAATGTGATTCCATGAAAATTTTCGATTTAAGTCGAGAAATTATGTTCGGTGGATATTGACGTCGATATTGATGTGATTTTAGGTTGCATCGTTTACCTTGACGGAGCATTTGTAATTAACGATGAAATAGATATTAATTTATGATGTATGATGACGCCATGAAAATATATATCAATGTTTCCCCATTAATTAGTTATCCCACCAATATTAATAAATGCAACTAGTTTGCTTTTCTTAAACCCTCATCTCATCGAGAGTTTCTAAAAAAACTCAACTGCATTGCATTGAGGATATTTAAAAATTATTTTTAAATTTGTCAAATTCCTATTTTATTTTTTAAAAGTTAGGATAATTTTTTTTAAAAAAAATATCTCATCTTATATTTTATCTTACGAATATTGTTATTTCAGCACTAGGGTATAGCTACCGAGCACAACTATAATAAGTTATAATATCTATTGCTACATATAGTAAATTTTGATGATACGTAATTGCTACTGTAATATTTATTTATTTTTTTATCTCTGGGGATGCAGCCAAAAAACGATTAATTATCTCTTAAATATTTACGATTCAATCCCTAACTAACGATAAATTTTTATAAAAAATTTTTCTCCAAATGAGATGCACAACCATGAGATATTGAATTTCTGGATTGCTTATAGTGAGCATTTCTCGATTTATACTAGTGACCGATAAAAAATTTCTATAAATCCTGATCAGTTGTCCCACGTTCAATGTTATCCAATTTGATTAATTAATAATTTTTTTACATGTAGTAAATTTTGATAAATTGTTTTAATTTCATAAAAAAATTGTACTTATAAATTATTTTTAGATTAAAATATTTTTTCAAACTTGATTAAAATTATTTTAATATAACTAAAATCACTTAAATACTTTTGTAAAAATAATAAAAGTATTTAAGCGATTTTAATTATTTTAAATTAATTTTAATAAATTTGAATAATTTTATTCAAGGTGATGAATACTATTTTATTTTAATAAAAAATAAAAATACTTTTCAAATTTGATAATTAATAAAAAAGACACATCATTTTAATAATTTCACTAAAAAAAATCCTCTTGCATCGTTCTCTATAAATATAATTTACAAATTTTATTCATAAAATTCGTCTAATTGATTTTATATATATTAAATAAATATAAATAAACTCTTACCAATTCTAAAATCAAATTTATTTATAAATATTTAATTAATTTAAGTTTTGATATTTCCTTATCAAAAGTGATACACAGCATAAATTCGCAGCGTGAAACTCAACGTGAATGACGTGACACTCCAATTACAATGATCCTCGAGGAGTTCATCGTGCATCCCAGGTTATAGTTTGGTTCGGAACGGATGTCCAAGCGACAATTGATTATGTACACGAAAAATATCACATAATTCACGTTAAATTTCACACTATGAATTCACCCTCTCCTTCCTTACATGGAAAGGTCACGAAAGGAGTGTTCACATCAACTAGGGGTCGCATTTTCCATCTCAGAAATCTACAATTACTGGACCTGAGCAGCAATTCCATCAGCGGACAGATTCCATAAAATATTGGAAACCTCAGAAATATACCAGGTTTGTTCCTCGCTAGTAACCAAATTGAAAGTGCAACACCGAAAAGCATAGGAAACTTGAGTAAAATGTCAGATCTGGACCTTTCTTATAATGTTAGAATTGTTGGAGGATTACCAGAGACTGTCGGCGATCTAACTGCATTGCAGAGTTTGGGGTTATCAGATAATCAGATTAGTGGAAAGATACCAGATTCAATTGGAAATCTACTCAGTTAGAAGGTACATCTCTGTCTCTGAGAACAACATACCTTAGGAAGTCTATGTAACTTGAGTGAAATCGATCTTTCTAAGAACAGTATAACAGGGAGAGTTGCTGAATTCTTTAAAAAACTATCAAGATGCAGAACAAACAAACTTCTTTTCGTTTACCTGTGCAGCAATCCGAGTCATTTTGAGAGGCTTCAAAGATTAACTGATCTTGAACTTAATTCGGAACAATTAAGTGGCTCAGTTCCAGCATCCTTAAGGAAGTTGTCTGCATTAAGGTACTTATATCTATCTTCAAACCCCTTGGTTGGAGACATTACAGAAGCCCGCTTTGCCAATCTCACAAATTTAGATTACATGGATCATATTGCTGACAACAACTTGTCACTCAAAGTGAGCCCAGATTGGCTTCCTCCATTTCAAGTAGAAGGAATTTGGATGGGCTCTTGCAACTTGAGATCCAGATTTCCTCCACGGGTGCGGAACGAAACCATTTTAAATGAGCTAGGCATATCAAATAATGGAATATCAGATGCTTTTCCTGATTGGTTTTGGAGCTTGAGCTTATTTTACATGGAACTAAATGTTTCTCACAATAATATGAGAGGGATGTTGCCGCGCTCTTTAGAATGCTTTAAGGTTATATCAATATTGGATTTAAGTTACAACAACTTTGAAGGCTTCATGCCAAGAATGCAACCGTGGGAAGCACATTTGGATCTTTCTCACAATTTCTTCTCTGGACCTATCCCTAGCTGCTTGGTTGGTAATGCTATGTACTTGTCTTTGTCAAACAACAGGTTGAATGGAAGCATCCCTAGAACACTTGGACGTATAAAATGGCTCCAATCACTGCACTTCAGTCACAATAACCTCTCTGGCACAATTCCACAACATTGAAACAGTGCATTGGATTGATGGTTATTGACTTAAGCTGAAATGAATTATCAGGTGGCATACTCAGTTGATCGGACCAGAACTGTCATCATTAAGAGTCCATTCTTTGAGGTCAAATAAGTTCACCGGTGGATTCCATCAGAACTCTCCTTGATCATCCCTTCACTCCAAGTCCTAGATCTTGCTCACAATCTTTTCTCTGGCTTGTGGCCTCCTAGCTTTGGTAATTTCACTGCTATGATGACAAACCAGAAAGACCTTCACCACTAGAATTTGGTTTTCTTTATTATAGAGAGAACCTCATTATAATTGCCACAGATTCATCACTTTTTTTTTCACTACTTCGCTTTCGCTTCTCATGAACATTGACATCTTCAATAACAATCTCTCAAGTGTAATTTCTAAAGAGCTAACAAATCTTCATGGCCTCCGCTTCCTCAATTTATCTTCCATTTACTTTTCAAGGCAAATAGGTAAAATCTCTTCGAGTATCTCTGTTAACTTTTCTAACTATCTTAAACTTGTCTGACAACAATCTTGTTGGGAAAATACAGGTGGGCCCTCAACTTCAAACCTTCACCAAATTATCTTGCATGGAGAACCCTGAGCTTTGGGGGGAACCACTTGAAACCAAATGTCTTGGAGATGATCAAACCAACAATGACGAAGTCACAAAACAAGAGCACGTGCCTGAAGATGATGAATACGGAAGAATTTGGTATTCCATTGACTTTGCTCTTGGATTTGTGTTTGGCTTCTGAGAATCCATGAGCGCAATTATGATCAAGAAGAGCGTGAGAATCAAATACATTTTACTCATCGATAGCATAATTGGTTGGTTGGTGCTTATGTAATGGAAACTAAGAGGACGTTTGGTATACATTTAGTAATGGAAATGATAATGAATTTTGATTGAGGGATTTATGGGTTTAGTGATAACCTAGTGGGGGTTGGGTTGTAAAATCAGGGATATCATATCCATATTTTAATTCTGATTCTCGTATACCTAGCATCAGTCCCGCCTTTTAAACCCGCTTACCAAGCGCCCCTCTTTCCTCCGGCTAGTAGCCCTCGTGATTTACCTCTTCCGTGTTAGTTCTGGGACGGGTTGGCGGGGGTGTTGGGGGCGAGCGAATCACCTTTTGCCATCAAGATCCTCCAACTAGGGCGTATATTTTGTTGGTGTCGGAAGTACTAATCGAATCTTATTTTGATTTTGGCAAAGAGTTCAAATTTAAGGATTATTTATGATCTAATGTTGTGATATAAGTGTGCAGGAAAATTCTAGTTGACCTAGGAACGATATCTTGATATGGAGGATTGGGCACTAAGTTTTGGCCATGTTGGTTGGACAATGAAGACCTGGTTTGAAGAATTGGGCACTAAGACCTAACTTGGGGTTGGACACGAAGTCCTGGTCTGGAGGATCGGGCAACGAAGTTTCGATCTGGAGGATTGGGCAGGAGTCTTGGCTGATCGAAGACGACAGACAAGAATCGAGACTGGTCGAGAATTGGACATCGAGAATTCTGGAGTCAAGATTGAATGCTGAGCGGAAGTCCAACCGAGAGTTGGCAAAAGGTAAACTCTCCTAAGAGGAGTAGGTAAGGCCACGTTCCCCGTCGAGGGAACAGTAGGTGTTGGTCCAACTTAGGGTTTCGGTCGAAACCTAAAAGTCAGGACCAGACAGCCCTAGCTGTCAAACACACTTTCATTTGCATAAATATAATTTGCATGTGCTAACTCCATGGGTGCAGAAAACCAAGCTGGAGTTGTGCTAGAAGAAAGGCTCTAGACGCCTAGAGGTGGTGCAAACGCCCGGGAGTCCAAGCACCCGAGTGGTTCAGGTGACCGGAGGTCCGAGTGCCTAAGGATGGTCCAGGCGCCTGGACTAGCTTCAACTCAACTAGGAGCGGCTGAGCTGGCGCACAGCGGTTGGTCGACCCACATCACAATCTAGACGCTTGGGAGGGGTCCAGGCACCAGAAGTGAATAAACTTGACGAATCAAGTTTTGACGAGGCAGCCCCATGGGGACGCCCGGACCAGGATTAGGTGCCTAAGGGGCTTCAACCAGAGCATTTAAAAATCAATTCTCTACGCTTCTCATACTTAAGTTGTGGTCCAAAAGCTACTCTACGACGCTACAATGCCCCAGCAATGACACATCGATTGTAATCCTTCGGTTATCAGTATAATTTTAGTTTGTTACTGTACTTTCACATTCATACTTGTAGCTTTTTTACGGATTGATAGTGATTTCCTACATTAAGTGAACAAGGATCGCAGGTCTTAGAGTAGGAGTCATCACAGACTCCGAACCAAGTAAAAACAAACGTGTTAGCGTTATTTTTCCTGTATTTGTATTTCCACTTATACGTACTCTAATCGTTCAAATTTAAAAAAAAAAAACCACAAGCGCTATTCACCCCTCTATTGGTCGGCTCAATCCTACAATTGGTATCAAACAAGGGTCGCTCTGAATTGGCGCAATCACCCATCAAAGAATATTTTTTCGATTTTTGAGCTTTTATCATAATTAATCAGAATTGGTCTATCACCCCTTCAAATATTTTCATCGTTCGTATTTTCTCAAAGTTGGTGCAACACCACTTGAGCTTATATTTTTTTATTATTGATTCTCCCACACTACTAATTCAAGACCAAGTCTTGGTACTTTCCACTTGTTCATGTTTTTGCGAGGTGTTTTTGCTCTCCTCTTCTCTATGGCGCAATAAGAAAGCTTTAGTATTGCTCGCCTGCCTCTTTTCTCAGACGAGAACTTTGGTTACTGGAAGGGTTGGATGGAAGTTCATCTAAGGACCCAAGTTCAAATGTGGGTGATTATCCAAACGGCTTTATCATTGCCTCTCGGCACAAACAGAGAACCATTAGGATGTGAACAGTGGGATGCAACACTAATGAAAAGAATTTGTAAGTATCCCAGGTTGGTTTTGATGTGGTCAACCGAGTTAAGTTAGGTCATTTTGGTTTTTAATCCCTGTGTCTAAGTGTGCAGGAGCTTAGGAGCACAGGAAGTCGCGGAAGACACAACGGTCGAGAAGGATGGCATGAGAAGGGAGTTGACGGGCTCGGTGCATCTGAGGGACGCGGAGGTCTGCGGAAGAGTACGTCGCTCGAGAGCCATTTTTTATCTGCCAACTAGCCGTTTACGAACGTTGCGCTTCAAATAACCCTCAAGCCACATATCAGGCACCCTCAAGCACTCGGGCGCCCCTATAATGCCACATCAGCATTTGGATAGAATTGACCGAGGCTATAAATAGGCCTCCAAAGCTCAGTTCCAAATTACTTATTCAATTCAATCAAGAGCAAACAAATTCTTTGTAGTTTTCCGTTCTTTTTTTTAGCTTTCATTTTGTAAAAGGCTTCTTTGCCTGAAGGAGATTATTCAGGTGATCTACGCTATACTTACCTTGGATTAGCAATCATCCTGGTTGCAACCAAGTAAACATCTGTGTACCTCTTTTTCTATTATAGTTTTTCTATTAATGCTTGCTTTATTTTGATTAACTAACATCTTTGTTCTAGCAAAAATAAAAGATATAGTTTCTTTTTCAGGGGTAATTCACCTCTTCTTACCAACCAACGATCACCTTCAATTGGTATCAGAACCAGGATGCTCTAGAAGGACTAACCGCAGTCTGAAGCAACTGTCAAAATAGTTGAACCGATTATCTACCCGCTACAGTTCTAGGGGGAGTTCGCCAGTTGGAAGCTCAAGATGCAGATTTTTTTTAAACAAATTTTGATTTGCTTTTAATTATGAAAAATAGTTTGGTAGCTCCCAAGGACGCCAACGATAAATCCAAAGATGAAAGCCTATGGACAAAGAAGGAACAGACTGACTTTATGGCGAATGGGAAAGCAGAGTTCCACCTGCTGACTGTACTCCCTGCACAAGAAGTCAACTGAATTGGGAGCTATCGATCTGCAAAGGAACTTTAGGAAAAGCTCCATAAACTTTATGAAGGTAACTCCGAAGCCAAACTAGTAAAAAGAGACCTACTTCGGAATCAGTTCAACAACCTCCGACTGGAAGAAGGAGACTCAGTAGCTCAACTACACGCTAAACTTAAGGAGGGACTTGCTTTGTGGTGAACAAGATTCCTAGGATTGTGTCAAATTTAGAAAAATTCAAATCAATAAAGTACCTATTTTTTTAAATTTTACTCAAGTACTTAGTGTTCCCTAAAATATTTTCTGAAAAAGCTACTTGGTTTATAAAATAAAAAGGAGGATTTTTGAAAATTATGTTTTCTTTAAAAATCTTAAATATTTTCAAAAATCGTATTATTGGTGTAAATTTTAACTTAAAATCTTTATTATTACCTTATAATTCTTTTTGATGTATGTCAAAGAGGGAGAGAGTATCTTAAATTAGATTTTTTTATTTTTACCCAAGAATTGACCTAAAATCCTTAGACCTCAACTTAACTTAAGATTATTGTCAAACATCAAAAAGGGGGAGATTGTTGGTGCAAAAAGCATCTAACATGAACAATCAACCTCTAGTGTTTTCATATTTGATAATATACCAAGGTCTGATCAAAATGATCAAGGGTTAGCCAAACAAGACCTGATGTTTGGGAGAGTAGTTAGTACCCATGGTTGGTCAGGTTGACTAATGGTTAGCCAAATAGGACATGATGTTTGGCAGAGTGATCAAACCTAGATCTGACATCTGTGACAATACATCGAGGTTTGGTTAGTTAGAACAAGGGTTTGCCAAACAAGATATGATGTTTAGTAGAGAACCCAGGGTTGGTCAATTTGACCAAGGGATAAGCCAAACAGGATTTCATGTTTGGCAGAGTGATTAAACTTATTTGGACTGTACCAAATAGGACTTGATGTTTGGCAGAAAGAAGTTTAGTCAGGATTAAGATGACTAGCATAGAAGTTCGTATCAAGGCACGAAGTCCTAGTTCGGGGAATTGGACACGAAGTCCTAGTCACGGATTGGGCATGAAGACATGACCGAGGGTTGGGAATGAAGTCCTGGTTTGGGGAATTGGGCACGAAGTCTTGGTTGCAAATTAGGCACGAAGACCTGACCAAGAGTTGGGCCCCGAAGTCCTAATTCGAGGAATTGGGCACGAAGTCCTAGTTGAGGATCGGGCATAAGACATAGTCGAGCGAGGACAATAGATAGAAGTAGAGACAGGTTGAGGATCGGACGTCTCGAGATCCGGGAGTCTCGGAGGATGAGCAAAAGTCCAACTGGAGGTCTCGGTTAGCAAAATGTAACTTCTCCAGAGTATAGTAAGTGAAGACGTGTTCCCCGGGAAAGAGAACAATAGACGTCGGTTCGACCTAGGATTTCATTTGAAATCCAAAGTTATAACCAAGATAGCTCTGGCTGTTATTCATGCATACATTTATTGTATTTTTGGACTAACCCTGGTTGCAGGCCGAAAGGAGTTGGCTGTTGCAAACCCAGGCGCTTGAAAGGGATCAGGCGCCCGAGAACCCCAAGCGCTTGAATGGAATCAGGCGCCCCAGAGTGGTTTTTCAGCAGGTGGTTGGTTGGATGTGCCACGTCATCTCCCAGGCGCCTCCTTGCTCCTAAGCGCCTCCATCAACCCAGGCGGCCAAGATGCTGATTTTTATCCCAGCGATGAGTTCGCTGGCTGGATCAAGTTTGAACACTTGTGAAGCGCCTCAATAGCCTCTAGGGCGCCCGAATGCAGTGTATAAAAGGGGGTTTGAGCCGTGTTTTCAGAACATCAACTCTCACATCCGATTACTCATTCTCAGCAAAGAAAAAGTGTTAAGATGAAGCTCAAACATTAATTAATAAATTTTCAAATAATCCTGGTAATTCTGAAGATAATCTTAATAATTCATAAGATAATACTTTAATTAATATTTCTGATGATAATGCTAAACCCTTAATTAATGATAATTCAAATAATCTTGAGGATAATTCTGGAACTGTGATTAATAATTTAGATAAAAAATTAAACTTTAATTAATAATAACTCAAATAATTATGAAAATAATAATGAAACTTTAATTAATAATTCTCAAGATAATTCTAATAACCTTGAAGATAATTATGAAATCTTAATTAATAATTCTTACGATAATTCAAATAATTTTGAATATAATTATGAAACCTTAATTAATAATTCTCAAGATAATTCAAATAATTCTAAATATAATTATGAAACCTTAATTAATAATTCTCAAGATAATTCAAGTAATTCTGAAAATTATTCTACTTATTTTGAAGATAATTATACAACTTTTATTAATTCTAAATATAAATCTGAAGATGAGGAAGAATATGATTCTGAACATGAAGATGAATTTATCAAAATTAAAGTTATAATTAAAAGAGCTTATAAGAATTCAAATAAAATAGAAGTATTAAATAAAATTGAAAACCTAAAATCAAAAGAAATAAAAGATGAATCAGAATTTTTTGAATTGATGGTAATGATTATTATTTAATTCTTAAAAACTTAAATCTTAATTAATAATCACAAATCTCATATTCTAATTTAATTCTTAAAAAGTTAATCTTAATTAATAATCTAAATATCAAATTCTAATTTAATTCTTAAAATTTAAAACTAATTTAGTAAATCATTAATTCAATTTTAATTAAAACTCAATCTTTAATTCAAAATTCAAAATCTGCTAATATAAAATCCACGAACTAAATTCAAATTAATTACTTTCAAGTATGAAACTAATAAATTCTACCCAACTAGAACAATAAACTTAATAATAATAAATATATCAAAGTGGGTTGACATATTCGCGAGTCCACACGATCTGTATCAAATTGAGAATTTGATACTTCATTAGAAATCAAATTAAATTGCTTCGACTTGATTGACACATGCATAACTGTCATGCTTATGCATCTATTTATATTTTTCTTCCATATATTTGCCATGTCATTCATGCTAGTTTATTTCTTGCTTAATCTAGAATGACTAGATAGGAAAAAGATTGGTTGACACTTGCCTAATATAGTACCAGAGTGGGGCGAGATTATAGTACGTTAGGGAAGCTTGGTCTTGGAAGTCGGAAAGGGTAAGGAGTAGCCGACTTACTCGACCTAGCTAAGTGGAACTAGGCGAAGCTACCTCGCCATATTCTAGACTAGTTTAACTAGAGTTTTTCAAAGAGTAAATTAAAAGTATCATTTCTTTAAAAGGCTTTGTCTAAGGAAAGGGTCATTGTTCCGATATCCAAGAAGGCCCCTATGCCTCGCCAAGACCTGAAAGCTAATTATTGAAATTTGCTTTTAAATTACTACTTGTTAAACTTGAATCTAACTCAAGGTCAAACAATCTATAAATTAAATTGAGAAAAATTAATCAAGCATCTCACAAACACCCATAAGGCTACCATGCGTGTTTGTACTCCAACACTTAGAATGGGTGAGATGATAAGGACTAATCAATTGATAAATATTTTCAAAATGCTTTTAAAAATTCTTAGAAAATTTTCTTAAAACCTATTTTTAAAATATTATAATATTTTAATGAATTTCATGCATGATATGTGTACTTATAAATAGATTTCAAAAATTATATATCATTTTAAAAGTTATTTGATCTACACTTATACACAAACCCTCAAGGTCAATAATAAAGTTCCTTAAGACACTATGGTAGAGGTCCTTGTAGTTAACAAGGGTAGCCAGAAGGTGTTAGGTTTAGGGGGAGTCAGTGTTTATCGTGTTTTCAAACGCTTCTGTTGAAAAATTATTTTTGAAAAACTGTTCTTTCCAAAAAATTATTATCTCTTTTAAAATGTTTTTTGCTCAAAAAATTATTTTAACAAAAATATTACTTCAAAAATTTATGTCCTTCAAAATGTTTTACGAAAAATATTCAAAGAAAAATTTATGTCTTTCAAAATATTTTTCAAAAAATACTTCTTCAAAATTGTTATATTCTTCTAAAAATGCTTTTATGATTTGGATAAACTCTAAAGATACATAGGAAATTTTTCTTATGATTTGCAAGGATTCCTAAGATTGTGTCAGGTTTAAGGGGAGTCTCAATCAAAAGAACAATTCGTCTTTTGATTACTTTGAATTAAAAAAAAATATTATGTAATTCTTTTCATTTGAATCGAACCCTAAGACGCAGAGGAAGTTCAACTTATGGTCAACAAACTTCCTAGGACTCTATCGAATTTAGGGGGAGTTCAGATTAAAAAAATTATTAGAAGTTTCAAAAATTCTATATTTAAAAAAAACACTATCTTGTCAAAAATATTTTATTTTTTTTAAATATAATATTCTTATTTTCCAAATATTTTTTTCAAAATCATATCGACTTTTAAACATCTTTGAAAACCTTTGGAAAATTGCTTGAGTTTGGCGAAATCTCCAAGGCACATAGGAAAGTTTTGCTTGTGGTTAAAATGGTTTCCTAGGATTGTGTCAGATTGGGGAGGAATTCAAACCAAGAAATTTATTATTTTTCAAAAATTATATACATATATTGAAAATACTTTATCCTGATTGGAAATCTCTAAGACACATAGGAAATTTTTCTTGTGGTCAAAAAGATTCCTAGGATTGTATCATATTTAGGGAAATTGAAATCAATAAAGTACCTTTTTCTCAAATTTTACTCAAGTACTTAGCATTCCCTAAAATATTTTCTGAAAAAGCTACTTGGTTTATAAAATAAAAAGGAAGATTTTAGAAAATTATGTTTTCTTTATAAATCTTAAATATTTTAAAAAATCATATTGTTGGTGCAAACTTTAACTTAAAATCATTATTATTACCTTATATTTCTTTTTGATGTATGTTAAAGGGGCAGAGAGTACCTTAAGTTAGATTTTTTCGATTTTTCCTCATGAATTGACATATAACTCTTAGACCTCAACCTAACTTAAGATTATTGTCAAACATCAAAAAGGGGGAGATTATTAGTGCAAAAAGCATCAAACATGAACAGTCAACCTCTAGTGTTTTGATGTTTGACAATATACCAAGATCTGATCAAAGTGATTAAGGGTTAGCAAAATAAGACCTGATATTTGGCAGAGCAGTTAGTACCAAGGGGTTGGTCAGGTTGACTAAGGGTTAGCCAAACAGGACCTGATGTTTAACGGAGTGATCAAACCTAGATCAGACATGTGTGACAATACATTGAGGTTTGGTCAGTTGGAACAAGGGTTAGCCAAACTGGATCTGATGTTTAGCAGAGAACCCAGGGTTGGTCAGTTTCACCAAGTGATAAGTGATAACTTTCATTTTGTTGATTAAATTAGGCCCTCAAATCCATGTTTTGATCCACTTTCATATGCTTAAGTTTACATTTATATTAGGTTTCATGGATTGTCTCCATTTTAGCTTAAAATTTAATTCTTTCTATATTTAAGATGTTTTGGCACTAAACTTGAATATCATTTTGTAGGTTTCAAATGATCATGGACTTGGATCAGATTGGGTCAAACTTGAGTCAGAATTGGACCCGGATCAAAGGGATCAAGCATCAGATTAACATGGGTCATCCATTCAAGAGAACGGTTAGATCTAAGTCATCCGCCAACTTATGGTCAATCCAAGCTCAAAATAGACTTAATCAAATTCATGGATCAAGATCTGAGAGTTTGGGCCAGATCAGAGTTAATTCAGCCGTTGGATCAAGCATTAGAGGATCTAGGCCGTCCATTCAAGAGAAGGGAGGATCTGAGATATCCACCATAGATCTGATTGATCCGAGCTAAGGAACAGTAGATCAGAGCCCTTGATCAAGATCTGGAAGGTTTGGTTCAGATCTGACTTGATCTGACCATTGGATTGGATCGGAACGATCACAACCGTCCATGTTTTCAAATGGAAATTTAAATCAAAATTTTCTTCGCGCTTGGTCGTCGTCGCCAGATCGCGTCTCCAGTAGTTGCTGTTCTTCTTCGTTTCCAATCCCGATCGGAGGTGACCACCCAGATCAAGTTTTGTCTTCAAATTTCAATCATCGAGCTCAGTTTCCGCAAGAGATTCGCAATCCATCCGTGTCTGAAAGCTCCGGCGAGGGTTTCACCGTGAGCTAGCTTCATCCGACTAACTTCTGTTCGATTCCACTTCTCCATCAATCGGGCTAAGTCAGAGGGGTTCTCTGGGTTGATTCGAGGTTCCCTAAGCTACCACTCGCCGTCCAAATCATCGCGGAAGAAAGGATCGGAAGGAGTTCAGATTACACTTCAAGCTACGCGATCAGGTATTTTTTATTTCATTGTAAATACCATTTGATTGTTTTCAAGTAGTTAAATTTTCTTTTACCATGAGTTTTTGATAATAAATGTTTAGGAAGTGTAGATTGAATAAATAGTCATTGTAGATACCATGCTATTCCTTTTTGGCACCTAATTTTTTTTATTGCATGACTAGGAATAAATGTATCCCTCTAGGTTTACTCTATATCATCTTAGAGTCTTTTGAAAGCAAATTAAATTTGGTTGTCAATACTTAGGATTTGAGCCAATGGATGAAAATTCTTAGTTGCTTGAGTACTACTTAGTTATGGACTCTAGAGTGATGACTTGAGATGAATTCTTTTTACCTAGTGAGGACTTAGCTTATTTTTGAGATACACACATGTGATTGTACTCTAGAACTTGCTTAGGTTCTTTCAAAACCATATTTTTATGACTGGACCACATTTATATAGGTTAATCATTTTGTCTTCCCTTTTCATTGCAATAATCCTTGTTGATACATGCTTTATTCTTTTCCTTCTCTATTTTTCTTCTCATAACTATTTTCCTCCATAGACTTGGTTACTTGGGATTTTTCTTGATGATACTTTGCCCGAGACGGACAAAAGTTTAAGTGTGGGGGAGGTGGCTAGTGTCAGTGAGAGCCCTAGAGCCAATCATATGATGATTACTTTTTGGACTCATTGTATCATATTCTTGTATATATATTTCTTATATATAAAGGCATTTCTTATGGTTATTGTACTTATGTGTATTGGTGCCAAATAACTTAGTATAATAACGTCCTTGAGTAGAAGGTTCTTATCTATATCAATCGATTAGTTGAATCGATAGTGAGATGATATAGAGAACACTACTCTTAATTATTCCTAGTCAAGTATTAACATTTAAGGACAATGTTAATGCATAGAGACTAGCATGTAGGTCAACATGATGACTTGATCTCACAAGTCATGGATATGAGATATCAAGTTGACACATGGGTATACATTAGAGAATGTATACTGAATGGCCCGCCATGAGAAAGTATCATGGATCGTTATATGAGTGTCATATACTTTCTCATGTGACTATTAGTATGACTATAGTCCTAGACCTGAAGTTACCATAGTTTCCTACATAAGGAGTTACGTACTTTGGCTTCGTCAAACGTCACCCGTAACTGGGTGGACTATAAAGGCGATTACTGGGTTTGTAACAAATTATGCGGAGGGATGTGAGTAACGTAGATGGGATCTATCCCTCCTATATGACGGGAGTGATATCTTCGTTCTTGATAGAGTAAGACCACTAAGTGCATGGCCATGCCCAAATAAGGCAATATTAGATATTGAGCTTATTTGATTATAGTGAGTCTACTTGGAGATCAAGACATATAGATTGATTTGAGGATGACACGGTCTATGCCTCATGAAAGATCAATCTAGATATCGAGGATATAAGGACGTTGTCACATATTGTGATGGTCACAATTATTAGTCACAATGGTGATGTTGGATCTCGACATTCTTGTAACTTGGGTAGCAATGATGTGTTGCTAGATACCTCTCATTGCTTATGTCCTTAAATAGGTTTAAGGGCATTGCCAACATTACAAGAACCTATAGGGTCACACACATAGAGTAATAGATGGAGAATAAGTCCATATGATGGACCGAGAGTAATGAAGTCAAAGTTTGACTTTGGCTAAATATGGAAAGTCCATAAAAGGCAAGTTTGACATGACTCAAATTAGACAACTTGAGTTGGACTCGAGTTTGATCCAA
The DNA here is from genome assembly GCA_024364735.1 of Boesenbergia rotunda. Lineage (NCBI taxonomy): Eukaryota > Viridiplantae > Streptophyta > Magnoliopsida > Zingiberales > Zingiberaceae > Boesenbergia > Boesenbergia rotunda. The sequence goes on from JAGFNQ010007456.1 coordinate 172,205, forward strand.
GTGTTGGATGAATCTAATCATGGGAGAATAATGAAGTCAAAGTTTGACTTTGGCTAAATATGGAAAGTCCATAAGAGGCAAGTTTGACTTGACTCAAGCCACATCACCTTGACTTGACCAAGTGATGACTTGGCATCATCATCAAGGCTAAGTAACCTCCCCATTTGAATTTTGAATTCAAATAGGGGGTTACCCAAGGTGGTGGCCGGCCACTTAATGGCCAATAATGGCCATTAAGTGGCCGACCACTTAAACACACAAAAGGAGTTTTTTGTGTGTGTGTGATTCATTCTTCTCCTCACCTGGTTTTGTTTTGTTTTGCTCTCCCTCTCCTCTCATCTTGTCGAGACCCCAAGTAGTGCTAGCACACTTTTGGGCTCTTCTCTCCACTCTCTTGCTTGTGTGGATACTTCTAGAGGGTTGCTACTTTGCATCCTTGAGATCCGACACCAACCGAGGAGCGAGCGGGAATTGCGGGGCACGCATCGAAGGTAGTTTTCTCTTCTCTAATAGATCTAGGTTGTAGATCGGTTTTGAAGCATGTAAACGAGCACTCGTAAAATTTTGAAATGGTTTTCTTCGCTCGGATCCTTTCTATTGGGGCTTTCGGGGTTTCCGCGACGCGGAAAAGCGGTTTTCGCGTCCTGAAAAACCCTACAGTGGTATCAGAGCCACGAGCGAAGCTTGTGCTCGTTTTGGTTTTTATTTTTTTGTATTAGATACAAAATTTAGATAATTTTATGCTTCTGTAATTTTTCTAAATTTTAGGATTTTTGAGTATTTTTCCTCGTAGAGGCAAAGCGACGAGTGCGAAGCACTTGTAGACTTTGCCACCGAGAAAAACTTCTTCGAAACGGCAAGTTTCGCCCAAATGGATTTTGGGACAGCGGGTAAAGGCGCTGTATAATCGCAAGAAGACACTCGTGAAGGTTATTTCACGAGTAGGGGCGCTGCCCCTAACCCCGCAAGGGGCCTTGTCTCGCGATTACGCCCGAAACCCGCTTACCGGGACCGCCGCGGAGTTGTGACTCGAAAAATTCTAAAAATCAGTAGAAAAATTATATAAAATCTGTAAAATTACATAATTTTGAATTATGTACAGTAGTGTGATGGTCATGGCCCAAAACCCAATTTTTAATAAGATTAAAATTGTGTTGTAATTCATAATACGGCCTGCGCGCCGTTTTTGTACATGTGCGTGTTGTATTGTGTTTGCGACCTGCGTGTCGGCTTTTAATATTTTATTTCTGTTGTATTTCATATTTAGACTCGAATGTAACTCGAGTATAAAAATTTGTAATGTACAAAAGTGAAGACGACGGAAATTCCGGAGAACTAGCCGACAACACCAAGACGGTCAAGAGGAAGCGCTTGGAGAAGCCGCTAGACCTAGGTTGACCATCGGATCCTCTCATTGGCTTGAGAGGGTCTTAGTAGGGCCATGACCAAGTCACTTATGTTTATTTTTATTATTGCTATGCTTGTGATGTATATGATGCATGATAATGTAGAATAGTAAAAATAAACTTAAGTGTATGAGATGCACAAGTAATGTGGGAACCACATTTTGATGTGCACTTAATACACATTTAGGATTAAATTAGATTTCATAAATGCCTAGATGTGATGCACATCCTCGATTAGATTAGATCTAAAATCGAATCAACTCGTAAACGCCTACCGGGCCCTGATACCCATCACTACCTCGATCATATGCGCTTGTCGATTCTGCCAAAGCAGAGCAACGCATTTAATCTTGGTAGGATGCGGAGGGACAACCTTGGTCCCGCCTATCATGGCTCGGGTTAGATCGAGCTCAATCAGATTGAGTAACTAGTTAACTCAATTGGATCGAGTAAAGCTATAGGCGTATTCCAATAGTTGGAAAGGGTAGGACAAAATCACCGTTTTAAATAGTCTTGAGCGATTTAGCCAAAGCTAACTCAAGATTATTCGTAAACGTTAAATCTTGATCCTATAAACAAGAGTTGCATAGAGATGTAATTGATAAATTAGTTATCTACCGATCATACTAAGTCTTGGGCGATTTAGCCAAAGCTAACTCAAGGCATAGTATGATGTGGATCTTGTCCCACATAAATTATAGTAAATTGGTACGGATCTAGTAGTGTGGTTTGACCACTCCAATGACTTGATTCCACCAAAATTCCTATAATTTAGTGGGAGCATCATTTAATTAAAGGCCTAATTAGATGATTACTAGAATATGATATTTATTCTCTGCATTTATCTGTTGTAGATTGTCATGTCTTCAAACGCGAATACTCTCTCTCTGCGATCTGTCCTTGAGAAGGACAAGCTCACTGGAGCTAATTTCCTGGACTGGTACAGGAACTTGAGGATAGTCCTCAAACAGGAACGTAAGCTGTACGTTCTAGAGCAAGCAGTTCCTGAAGCACCACCACCCTCAGCCATCCGTAGCGTTAGAGATGCTCATCAGAAGCATCAAGACGACGCGTTAGACGTGTCGTGCCTAATGCTATGCTGCATGTCCTCTGAGCTTCAGAAGCAACACGAGAACATGAATGCTTACGATATGATTGGCCACCTCAAGCAATTATATCAAGGGCAGGCAAGGCATGAGTGGTTCGAAGTGACTCAGGCCCTCTTTTCATGCAAGATGAAAGAGGAAGCCCCAGTAGGAACTCACGTACTCAAGATGATTGGGTACGTCGAGAACCTCGATAGACTAGGGTTTCCCTTGGGCCAAGAGCTGGCTACCGACCTGATTCTACAATCGTTGCCGCCAGGTTACCATCAATTCGTCATGAATTACAACATGAACGAATTAGACAAACCACTTCCCGAGATACTCAACATGTTAAGAACTGCTGAGCCTAATCTCACCAAGCCTAGTACCGTCCTGATGGTATAGAAGGGCAAAGGCAAGGGTAAGTGGAAGCCCAAAGGTAAGGGTAAGACCCAAACCAAGGGCAAAGCCAGCTCTGCAGCACTTAAACCCAAGGGTGGGGTGCAGAAGGATGCCACCTGTTTCCATTGCGGTGAGAAAGGGCATTGGAAAAGAAACTGCAAGATCTACCTGGAGGATCTTAAGAAGAAGAGAAGCGAGCCTTCTACTTCAGGTATATATGTTATAGAAGTCAACCTTTCTATTTCTACATCATGGGTATTAGATACTGGATGTGCTTCTCACATTTGTACCAATGTGCAGGGGCTGAGAAATAGCAGGGCATTGGCAAAGGGCGAGGTGGACCTACGAGTAGGCAATGGAGCACGAGTTGCTGCTGTTGCTGTAGGAACTTATTTTCTATCTCTGCCCTCTGGGCTTGTACTGGAACTAGATGATTGTTGTTATGTACCTGCACTTACTAAGAACATAATTTCTGTTTCTTGTCTAGACAAGAAAGGCTTCTCATTTATAATTAAGAACAAATGTTGTTCAGTCTATTTAAATGAAATGTTCTATTGTAGTGCAGATCTTATCAACGGACTCTACATTCTAGACTTAGAACGCCCTATCTATAATGTAAGTACCAAGAGGTTGAGATCAAATGAGTTGAACCCAACCTATCTCTGGCACTGTCGCTTAGGCCACATAAATGAGAGTCGCTTGTCCCAGCTCCATAAGGATGGATTGCTGGATTCATTTGATTTTGAATCATATGAGACATGCGAGTCATGCCTTCTAGGCAAGATGACTAAGACTCCCTTTAGTGGACATAGCGAGAGGGCAACAGATTTGTTAGGACTCATACATTCTGATGTATGTGGCCCTTTCAATGTTGCTGCTCGAGGTGGTTATAGATACTTCATCACATTTACTGATGATTTCAGTAGATATGGTTATGTGTACTTGATGACACATAAGTCCGAGTCCTTTGAAAAGTTCAAAGAATTCAGAAATGAAGTACAAAACCAACTCGGCAAGAGTATTAAAATACTTCGATCAGATCGAGGTGGAGAATACTTGAGCCATGAGTTTCGTGACTATTTAGCTGAGTGTGGGATTCTATCTCAACTCACTCCTCCTGGGACACCACAGTGGAATGGTGTATCCGAAAGGAGGAATCGTACCTTATTAGATATGGTACGATCTATGATGAGTCACGCAGATCTTCCTATATCCTTTTGGGGATATGCTCTAGACACGGCAGCGTTCACACTTAACCGTGTTCCATCAAAGGCGGTCATGAAGACACCATATACGATATGGACTGGGAGGAGTCCCAAGATGTCTTTCATGAGGGTTTGGGGTTGTGAGGCTTACGTTAGACGTCAAGTCTCAGACAAACTGGGACCCAAGTCCGATAAGTGCTATTTCGTGGGATATCCCAAGGAAACTAAGGGATATTACTTCTACATTCCCAGTCAACACAAAGTGTTTGTTGCTAAGACTGGGGTCTTTCTAGAAAGGGACTTTGTTTCTAGAAAGACTAGTGGGAGTTCGTTTGATCTTGAAGAAGTTCAAGACAACGACCATAGCACTGAGCCCTTGATGGATACTGAACAGGAACCACAAGAAGTTGTGGATGAGATTGTTACACAAGAAGTTGTGGAACAACAACCTGTTCAGGTAGACCTACCTCTTCGCAGGTCTGATAGGGTACGTCGTCAGCCTGAGAGATATTCATTTCTCTTGCCTGACCATGATGACGTTATGATCATTGAGAATGAGCCTACCACCTATCAGGAAGCTGTGATGAGCCCAGATTCTGAGTCATGGCTGGAAGCCATGAGATCCGAAATGGAATCCATGTACACTAACCAAGTTTGGACCTTGGTTGATCCACCTGAAGGGGTCAAACCCATTGGGTGTAAGTGGGTCTTTAAGAGAAAGCCTAACATGGATGGACTTACTCATACCTATAAGGGTAGACTGGTAGCTAAAGGTTTCAAGCAAATTCATGGTATTGACTATGATGAAACTTTTTCTCCAGTAGCGATGTTTAAGTCCATTCGGATCATGCTTGCTATTGCAGCCTACCACGATTATGAGATCTGGCAGATGGATGTCAAGACAGTGTTTCTGAATGGAAACCTCCTCGAGGATGTGTACATGACACAGCCTGAGGGTTTTGTAGATCCACAGCATACTGGCAGAGTATGCAAGCTGCATAGGGCCATTTATGGTCTAAAGCAAGCTTCTCGGAGCTGGAATCTTCGATTCGATGATGCGATCAAACAGTTTGGTTTCATCAAGAACGAAGATGAACCTTGTGTCTACAAGATGGTTAGTGGGAGCACAGTAGTCTTCCTAGCTTGTATGTGGATGACATACTACTCATTGGGAACAACATCCCTTCGCTACAGTCTGTGAAGACTTGGTTGGGACTTGTTTCGCATGAAGGACTTAGGTGAAGCAGCCTGCATTCTAGGCATTAAGATCTATAGAGATAGATCTAAGAGATTGCTTGGCCTAAGTCAGAGTACATACATCGATACGGTATTACACCGTTTTGCCATGCAGAATTCCAAGAGAGGAATTCTGCCAATGTCACATGGTGTGAGTCTTTCGAAGACTCAGAGTCCCTCTTCTAGAGAGGAGAGAGACCGCATGGATAAGATCCCTTATGCTTCTGCCATAGGATCTATCATGTACGCCATGTTATGTACTCGTCCTGATGTCTCGTATGCTTTGAGCATGACGAGCAGGTACCAGTCAGATCCAGGTGAACGTCACTGGATAGCGGTCAAGAATATCCTTAAGTACTTGAGAAGGACTAAGGAATAT
>JAGFNQ010007456.1:179264-193117 GCA_024364735.1 Boesenbergia rotunda
AATCCTGGTCTTGGGAAGACAGTGTACAGGATTGTAGGCCGGCTAGAGGGGGGTGAATAGCTTGTCACCCAAATCGTCGGTTCTTTCTACACGTGTTAGTTGTGCTAGCGGAAATGAAACATGAACAAATAAGAACAATGCTAACACTTATCCTTTTACGTAGTTCGGAGATTGCTTACTCCTACTCCACGGCGCGTCCTTGAGATGGACAAACCCTCAATCCGTTGGTGGATTAGTCCTCGACAATCTCTGGCCAAGTTTTCTCCTTCTCGGTGGAGAACAACCTCTCACAATGTCTCTCTTCCCTTTAAAAGTTGAGAATTAGTGTTTGAGGAAGAGAGAAGACTTTGAAAGCTTTAAGTACTTGAGCAAGAAGGTCTTTCACAGAATAGCTAAGCCTTCTCAAGCCTCAAAGCTTCCCCTTAAGTAGAGGAAATAGCTGTTGACAACGCAGCTCAGATCCGTTACCAGTCGACTGATCCAGGCACCAGTCGTCTGGTCCTATCCGTTAGACACAGCTAACGGCTATTATTTTCAAAGCATCAGTCGACTGGTCTAGATATCAGTTGACTGATCTTTCTGTGAATTTTACCCAACGCTGCTAATCGACTGATTCCTCATCCTGTCGTCTGCCCAGCTTACAAACTCACTCTCAACCTCTCCCGAGTCCATCCTTCGTGTATGTCTTGAAGTCCACTTCCCTGGCTTACCCTTTAAAGCTCTCTTCCTTTGGCTCTCATTCCTCGGATGCATACAGGCTCGCGGCTTGTCTCCATGCCATCCTTAGCGTATGCCTTTGAAGTATATTTCCTCAACTCGCCCTTTGAAGTCCTCTTCCTTTGGATCTCTTCTCTCGGATGCTTTCACTTTGTTGCTCCTCATGTGTGGTTCATCAAGTCCAACATGACTCAACCACACACATTAAACCAATATGAAAACCTAACTTAATCATATTGGCACACACATCAAAATCCTGAACAAACCTGGGTTGATTGCACCAATAATTGTTGGGTTCTCCCGACACAAAATAATAAAAATGCAGCGGAAACAAGAACCCACGAGCGATCCATGTGAAAGAAAACTTTAATAGATTTATCTACTGTTTATACCTTTGAAGCGTGCCCTTCGGTTATCCCACTCGTCCAAGATGTGCCAGATCTCTTGCATGTTCAAACGTCCGTGCCTCTATTCGTATCCACACGGACACAATCTCTCAACTTCGAGAGAACTACCTTAGTTGTGCTAGCAACTTGAGGTAGCTCGAAAACACCAAGAACCTTACAGTAAGGTTTTGGCCAAGAGTGGAGGAGAGGAAGAAGAGAGGAAGGGAAGGGGAAAAGCTAAGGCAAGAAGAAGACCTCATCCAAAGTCACAAGGCCCTCTTTTATATTCATCCCATGAATATGAAGAGGTTTGTGTCTCTTTGGCTTCCCAATAAAGAGCACATCTTTTCATGTGGCTCTTTATCATTTCCCATGCAAGAAAAGAATCTTTTCATCCAATGAAGAGAGACTTTTCTCTTTCCTTCATGCAACTCCGACCGGGCCTCTCGAGCTTCCGACTCGGTCTCCCGACCAAGTCTCCCGAGTGGCGAGCTCCCGACCCAGTCTGTCGAGCTCCGACCCAGTCTGCCGAGTGCCGACCCAGTCCATCGAGTTCTGACTCGGTCCGCCGAGTTCCGACTCGGTCCGCCGAGCTCCGACTCGGTCCGCCGAGCCCCGACTCGGTCCGCCGAGCTCCGACTCTGTCCGTCGAGCTCCGACTCGGTCTCTCTCGAGTACCCCGAACTGACCTCCCGAGTTCCCAACTCGGGCTCAGGTCTCCCGAGTTCCCAACTCAGGCTCAGATCTCCCGAGTTCCCAACTCGGGCTCAGATCTGCCGATCAACTTTCCCGAAGCATTGTGTCCTTTGTGTGTGACCCAATAGGTTCTCGTGACGTTGGCAATGCGCCTAAACACTTTAGACACATAAACAATGAGTGACATCTAGCAATGCATCATTGCTACCCAAGTAACAAGAAAAGTCGAGATCCGACTAAACCTCCGTGACTATCATAATGTATGACCTTGTCCTCCTATCCTTGATATCTAGATTGACCAATGAGGCATAGACCGTGTCATCCTCAATCAATCTTGTGTTTCTTGATCCCCGAGTAGACTCACTCAAACAAATGAGCTCAATATCTCATATTGACTCATTTGAGCATGGTCATGCGTTTCAGTAGTTCTACTCGATCAAGGGGCCCACATATATCACTCCCGTCATATGGGAGAGATAGATCCCATCTACATCACTCACATCCCTCCGCATAATTCATTACATACCCAGTGATTGCCTTTATAGTCCACCCTGTTACGGGTGACATTTGACGATACCAAAGTACATAACTCCTTATGTAGGGAACCGTAGTGACTTCAGGTCTAAGGACTATTCATACCAATAGTCACATGAGAAAGTCTATGATACTCATATGACAATCTATGAAACTTTCTCATAGCGGGTCATTCAGTACACATTCTTCAATGTATACTCATGTGTCAACTTGATATCACATATCCATGACTTGTGAGCTCAAGTCATCAGTTGACCTACATGCTAGTCTTCATGCATCAATATTGTCCCTGAATAATTGATGCTTGACTAGGAATAATTTAGTGTAGTGTTCTCTACATTATATCACTATCGATTCAACCAATCGATATAATATAGATAAGAACCTACTACACAAGGACATTATTATACTTAGTCATTCGGCACAGAATACAAAGTAAGTATAATAACCAAACATGCCTTTATTAATAATAGGATATGATACAAAATGCCCCTAGTCAATCATCACATAATTGGCTCTAGGGCTCCTACTAACAATAATATCCCTCTTTTTTATGTGTGATAATATGTTTAAGTTAGGCACAAAAACAACAATTTTAAAAATTAGAGGCATAGTATAACATGAGGCATAAACATGCAAGCTCCCCCTTATCCTATAGTCTATCACATGATTTTCAAATTTTGCACAAACATAGAGAAAAATAAGTTAAGTTCTAACTTAAACTCTTTCATTCTCCCTCTTTGACACTATCAAAAAGATTATACCAATCAATTCTAACCTGAGGCATCAAAGTAAAACAAAGTGAGTTTTATTTCTGAAAAATAGTTAGAAATCAGAAAATTAGGGTACCAGTCGACTGAGACAAGTATCAGTCGATTGGACCCCTACTAAAGCATCCCTACAGTGTTTTCAGTCGACTAGTCATTTACACCAGTCGACGGACACAAAATTGTTCCAAATTTCAACCTTCTGAGTAGAATTTCAGAAATACGTTAAAAATTCTAGAAAATTCAAAAAAAATCAAGAAATTTTACAAACATATTTCTTGAACTATCCTCTAATAGGAAAAAATAAGTTTGCATAAAAAGTCAAGGTATCCTTGAGTTTTTGACTAAACTCAAAATCTTGAAAAGCATTTAATTTTGTATCAAGTTTAAACATAAGTTTTGAAACCATATATTTTTCTAATCTATACCACATCAAGTAAAACATAAAATTATTTCAAAACATTTTAAATATCCAACTATATGATCATGTCCATTAATTAAACATTTGTTTTTTCCATAGTTAATCTATTATTACTAAAATGATACATCTAATAATTCATCAAAATGTCATAAGCACATGTGAATTATTTGTATCATCCTAACATCTCACATGTATAAATAGAAACATAAATTAAGTCATTGTGAGATGTATTAAAGTTAATTTCTACTTAGTCCATTTGATCATGAATGTTATTTAGCTAAGTGCTCCCCCTTAAGGTCTCAGGTCAACCATATTTCAAAAAGATTGAGATTTAACTTGCATGGTTGACTCATCTCTAAATTCCCTAACCCTTGAGGTTTGACTTTGACACCCAATAGAAATTCTTTCTAATTGAATTGACCAAGTACTTCTTAGGGATCCATTTCCTATTTACGGTCTTGGTTTTGATTATCCTCTAACAATTAAACAATGATAGGCTTTTTCATTTATAGATTCATTGTATCATAATCCTGTTTTCTTGAAGCTTGCCCTTTGGTTCCCAATAATCATATTTAGGGTCTTTGAGTCAATTTTAAATTTTTCTAGGACTTTGGAGAGGTAATCTACCTTTTTCCTTAATTTTTTATTTTCCTCTTCTAAACATGAAACAATTGAATATGAAGAAGAAACATGCATATCATTATCCATAGATTCTAAGTTTTTATTAAGCATGCAAATCTTATTTTTTTCAAACATTTAATTTCCTTTCTAGCCTTAAACAAATCATCATTTATGCTAGAAATCATTTTAATTAAAGTAGTAGTAGGTAGATTATATACCTCACTTACCAAGACGTCTGAGTCCGAAGTTTGACCTCCCCCTTCACTTGAGTTCTTCCCTTCTTCAATTTCGGATGACGTAGAGGCTATGTCTTTAATTCTCATTAAGGCAAAATGGGATACATGATTTTCTTCTTCTTCCGATGATGATGAGTCATCTCATGTTGCTTGTAGACTTTGGACATTCTTTTCTTTTTCTTTTGATTTCTTCTCCTCCTCCTACTTTCCTTCCTATTTCTTCAAGAAAAGACACTTATCCCTCATATGTCCTTCTCCTTGGCAATTATTACATATGATCTTCTTTGTTTTACTTTTGCTTCTTGAGCTTTTCCTACCATTAGATTTATTAGATTAAAAATATTTAAAAGTCCTTCTCATTTTTCTTACCATATACGTCTCTTCATTACTATCTATTGAAGCACTTCATTCTTTCAAATCGGAGGATGAAGCCTTCTTCTTCTTGTCCTTTCCCTTGTTTGCCACAAGGGCTACTCCTCTTGATTTGTAGACTTCTCCATCTAATTCTCCAACCCGGATTTCATGAAGCATCATGGTTGAGAAAAATTCGTCTAGAGTGCTTTTCTTTAGATCCTTGGAGATGTAGTATGAGTCCACCATTTAACTCCAATTTGTGTTTCTTGGGAATGCATTGACGACTTTCATCAAGACGTCTCAGTTTGTAAGTGTCTCACCTACACTTACTAGTTCATTCAATATTTCTTTAATTCTAGAATGTAAACTAGATACATTTTCTTCTTTCTCAAGCTTGATGTTATTGAGTTGAGATTGAAGGTCTCTCTTTGCAAATTTTACTTTCGATGTGCCTTCATGAAGCTCTACTAGTTTTTCCCATAAATCCTTGACACTTATGTAATTTCCAATCCTCATTATCTCTTGTTGAGGAAGCACACTTAGAAGATAATACAAGACTTTTGAAGTTGCTAAATGATCTTTTTGCTTCTTGCTCTACCTTATCTTCTCAAGTGGTTTATTGTTTTGATCCTAAGGCACTTCAAAATCATTTTCCATAATTAACATAATATCAAAATCAGTATCGAAGAATACCTCCAATTCTTCTTCGAATTTGAGTGGTTGGACATGCGAGCCGACCATTTTGATGAAATTTGCTCTTCTAGGCGGTTAGTCCATTGAAGGGCAATCTCGCTCTGATACCAATTGTATGAGATTGTAGCCCGACTAGAAGGGGTGAATAGCTCGTCACCCAAATCGTCGGTTCTTCCTACACGCATTAGTGGCACTAGCGGAAATGAAACTTGAACAAATAAGAACAATGCTAACACTTATCCTTTTACGTGGTTCGAAGATTGCTTGCTCCTACTCCACGGTGAGTCCTTGAGGTGGGCGAACCCTTAATTTATCGGTGGATTAGTCCCCAGCAATCTCCGGCTAATCTTTCTCTATCTCAATGTAGAACAACCTCTCACAATATCTTTCTTTCCTTTATAAGATGAGAATTAGGGTTTGAGGAAGAGAGAAGACTTTGAAAGCTTTGAGCATTTAAGCAAGAAGGTCTTTCACAGAATAGCTAACCCTTCTCAAGCCTCAAAGCTTTCCCTTAAATAGAGGAAAGAGTTGTTGACAACACAACTCAGACCAATTACTAGTTGACTGGTCCAGACACCAGTCGACTGGCCCTATCCGTTGGACACAGCCAAAGCTAGTATTTTCAATGCATCAGTCGACTAGTCTAGACACCAGTCAAATGATCTTTCTATGAGTTTTACCCAACGCTGCTAGTCGACTGATTCCTCTTCCAGTCGAGTGCCCAGCTTACAAACTCACTCTCAACCTCTCCCGAGTCCATCCTTCGCTTATGCCTTGAAGTCCACTTCCTTGGCTTGCCCTTTGAAGTTCTCTTCCTTTAGCTCTCGTTCCTCGGATGCATACAAGCCTACAGCTTGTCTCCATGTTATCCTTCGCGTATGCCTTTGAAGTCTACTTCCTCGGCTCACCCTTTGAAGTCCTCTTCCTTTGGCTCTCATCCCTCGAATGCCTTCACTCTGTTGCTCCTCATTTTTGGTTCACCAAGTCCTGCACGACTCGACCGTGCATATCAAGTCAATATGAAAACCTAACTTGATCATATTGGCATACACATCAAAACCTAGATCAAACTTGGGTCAATTGCACCAATAGACATGGTCTATTTAATACTAAACTTGTTTAGTCCATTTTGTACTTGTGCTAACCTTATTTTGTAGGGAATGTCTTGTTTTGCATTTAATAGGGTTCAAATTATAAAATTCAGCCTCGGATGAATAGTGGCTGAGGTGCTTCAAGTGGAACCTGAGGAGTCTCAGTTGGGACTGGAGGTGTCTTCAAGGAGCTAAAGACCCCTCCGCAAAGCTGCCTATGAAATTCTTACTTGGCCCCTGCACCAATTTTTTGGTTCACACTATTGTCGTTGACCGTTTACTTTGGGCAATTCTATATGAGGCGCAATAATAGTTTACAAGGATTGATTTAAAAGTATAGCACAGTAAACTTAACAATTAAAAAGAGACTCTTCTTTTACCGACGTCCGATGTAGGTTGACTTTTTCGGAGCAGCGGGACGTCGTCGGCTCGAGTTGGAAGGTTTCCGGGGCGAGGCGCGAGAGCAGAAGAGCGTAGAAGCATTGATTGAAAGTGTTGTTTCAAGCCTGGGGTCGAGGGCCCTTTATATAGGGCCTGGGGGCGCCCGGGACGTCGGGGGCGCTCCCCTACGTGGCGGTCGATCCGTCTCCAGCGCGGTCAACATCTGATCCCTTCAAAATCGCGATCAGGTTTGACCGGGGCGCCCGGAGCGCTCGGGGCGCCCGCATTGACCGGGTCAAGCCTTCATCCTCTTGGCTTTGCGAGGTGGTGCTTCGGCAGCTGACACTGGGGGCGCCCGGAACATCCGGGGCGCCCCGACAGATAACTGTTGAAGCGCGTTTTTGCTCCTGCTGATTTGTGTTCACCTTGGGGGCGCCCGGAACATCCGGGGCGCCCTGCTAAGCTTCTGCCTCACTTCTTTGAGGCTCTCTGAGCTGCAGATACTCAGTCCTTCGGTCCTGCATCCAGGGTTAGTCCAAAAAGCAGTATTATATTATACAGTCTTAGCTGTCTTAGTTCTGACTTTGGGCCTCCACAATGGAACCCTAGGTCGAACCGGCGCCTACTGCTCCTTCGACGGGGAACGCGTCCTCACCTACTCCTCTCAGGAGAATGTACCTGATGCCAACCGCTCCTTTGGTTGGACTTTTGACTGACGGTCCTGTGCCAGGTCTTGGATACCGAGCTGTCCTTCGCCCGTTGCCTAGCAGTCCTTCGCTAGGGTTTTTACCCTGGCACTCCTTCGCCAGTGCCTAGTATTCCTTCACTAGGGCTTTTTGCTCTGGCATTCCTTCGCCAGTGCCTAGTATTCCTTCAATAGGGCTTTTTGCTCTGGCATTCCTTCGCCAGTGCCTAGTATTCCTTCACTAGGGCTTTTTGCTCTGGCATTCCTTCGCCAGTGCCTAGCAGTCCTTCGCTAGGACTTTTTAGCCTGCACACTAGAGTAACTTGTTAGACAACAAGTAAGACTTAACTTTTGAACCCTGTTGCCATTATCAAAACACAGGTTTGACTGTGGTGCTTTCTGCACCAACAATCTCCCCCTTTTTGATTTATGGCAACCCTAGTTCAAAAAGTTAAGTTTAATCAAAGGTATAAAAATTTGTTCCCTCCCCCTGGAGGGAATCTCCCCCTAGATTTTTCAAAACTTCATGGGGTTCTAATGTTAAAAAAACTTTACTTAAAATGATTTTGTAAACTTTGGAAATCTTTTGATAACTTAAGTTTTAAAAGTACATAGAGGAGTTTTTGAAAGCATGAGTTTAGAGTACTTACAAAAAAAATTGAAGCCTTAAGTTTAATGTACTCAAAAGTTTTGAAAACTTTAAGTTAAGTACTTAGTAGGATTTGAAAAAACTTTAGTAAATTTTTGAGAAGCTTAAGTACTTTAGAAATTATTTTTGAAAAGCTTAAGTACTTAGAAATTTTTGAAAAGCTTAGAAAATTTTGGAACTTGATACTTTTTGAATAAAGGAGAGTTTTTGAAGAAATTTTGAGATAGAAAATTTTAAGAAAATTTTAAATAAGCTCTCTCTTTTTCTATCTCTCCCCCTTTGCCATATATAAAAAAACAGATAAATACAGCAGGAATTAAACTTCATCACTGAAATAAATTTCATAAGAAAAATATTTACATGATTTTGCTGTACTGAACCAATTCATGATAAAACTTAAACTAAATCAGTTGATTTTCTCTTGTAGGGACCTGTCTAACCCATTTAGCTACTTACTAACTATTATAAACAGTAGTTTTTGCTAGGGTTAGTCAAGTTAAGTGTTTCTGTTCAAGTTAGATTTTCTAAACTTGACACTTAACTTGATTGCTGTGAAATTTGTATTTAGTGCCCCAATTACTACAGATGCACTGACTTAAAGCATCTTGAATTAAGGCAAAGACCTAAGCATCTCAACCCTTTCTAGGTTATCAATCAAAAGTACCCTAAGGTGCTTGTGAGATGCTGGCTTCTAAATCTATAGGTGCATGCAGTTCTAGGGTTAGGGCCTAGACTAAATCCATTTGCGAAAAAGCCCTAGTTTTGAAAGGGGTAGTTTTGAAATAAAACTAAGTCCGAAAAGATGTTAAAACAAACTGATTTTGAAATTAAGTAAAAAACAGTTTTTCAAAATTCTTTTTAGAAACTGATTTTTTTTAAAATTAAAAAAAAAATTAGAGTTAATCTATTCTACAAAGCACAATCCTAACTGCCTTCTTAATGAACTGAACTCAGATTCAGGTAAGGGTTTTGTGAATATGTCAGCTAAGTTGGATTTAGAGTCAATGTACTTAAGTACTATTTCACCCCTGGCTACATGGTCTCTTACAAAGTGATGTTTGACTTCTATGTGTTTGGTTCTGGAATGTTGTATTGGATTTTTAGTTAAATTAATTGAACTTATATTATCTATAAATACTTGAGTTTGGGTGTAGTTGAGCTGGAAGTCCTTAAGAGTGTGCATCATCCATAAAAGTTGAGCTACACACTCTCCTAAGGCCACATACTCCGCTTCAGTTGTGGATAGAGCTACACAGTGTTGTTTTCTGCTGTACCAACTAACTAGACTTTGTCCTAACAGTTGGCAGCTCCCACTTGTGCTCTTTCTATCTAATTTACAGCCAGCATAGTCAGAATCTGAGTAGCCTGACAAATTGAAGGTTGAGGTTCTAGGATACCAAATCCCTACATTTAGGGTGCCCTTTACATATCTTAGTATTCTTTTTAGGGCTGCTAAGTGTGTTTCCTTAGCGCAGGTTTGGTATCTAGCACACATCCCTACAGCAAAAAGAATGTCAGGTCTGCTGGCTGTAAGGTACAATAGACTACCTATCATACTTCTATATAGTTTGAGGTCTACTGGTTTACCATCAGGGTCACTATCTATTTTTACATTAGTGGTCATGGGGGTACTTATGCTTTTAGAGTTATCCATTTTAAATTTCTTTATTAATTCTTTAGCATATTTGGATTGATGGACGTAGTTTCCATCTCTGGTTTGTTTGATTTGTAGTCCTAGGAAAAAGGTAAGCTCCCCAACTAAACTCATTTCAAATTCATTTTCCATTATTTTGACAAACTCTTTTAGGAAGTTTGTGTTGGTGGATCCAAAGATTATGTCATCTACGTAAATTTGGGCAATAAATATATCTTTTCCTAGGGTTTTAATAAATAATGTTGAGTCAATTTGTCCTTGTTTAAATTCTTTAGAAGTTAAGTAAGTTGATAAACATTCATACCAAGCCCTAGGTGCTTGTTTTAACCCATATAGTGCTTTAGTTAATTTGTAAACGTGGTTAGGCACTACAAGAATTTTTGCAATCAACAACGCCCAATCGACAACGTTTTTTAAAAAAAACGTTGTCTTTTTTTGTTTTATAACGTTTTTAGTGAAAAGCGTTGTCTATGTGTTTTACTTTTTAATAACGACAACGTTTTATAATGATGCGATGTGCTTAGTGTTGTGGTTTCGGATGAAAGACAACGCTGTTACAAAAGCGTTTTTTAAAAGCGTTGTCGTATTTCCCGCTAAAATAAAAAACACATCCCTCGCTCATTGCCAAACCTCGGCGGCTCGCGAAAAATCTCTCCGCGCTTCTTTTCTCCGCGAAATATCTCCCTCCACCTCCCTCCACCTCCCTCATTGCCACCTCCCTCGTCCTCTCCTCTCCACGAAGATCTGGTGAACATACATCTTCTCCTAGCTCACCACCAAGAAGTATCCTCCACGAGCTCTTCGTCCGTCAAGTGGAAACTGAACCCCAGCGGCAGCATCACGACGCTCGCCACTACCCTCTCCATCTCTCTCTCTCGCAGTCGCCGACGTTCTGACTCTGTGGCGGTCAGATTTCAAGCTTCTGCTAGTGACGCTCGGGGAGAAGGGGGTTGCAAATTACTACACCAAGGTACATCCTCCTCGAATCACACTTCTCCCTTACCGCTTTGGGAGTAAGATCGATAGATTCTAAAACCCTAGGCATTTTCCAGTTTAGGGTTTCCGAAATCCTTAAGGGTTTCTGAAATGGAACCATTAACAGCCAGCCTTGAACATCTTAATATGTTTCTAGCATGTTCAATATGGCAAAAATGACCATAGTTACGTAAACTCTGTCTACCTCAACATCCACCTTGGCCTTGTGTTTGAGATGAACACTCAAGATAATCCATTGCTTAGATTAGCAACTCATTGATTATTGTTGATAAATTAAAGGAGATTCCATACTTTGGTACATTGAAGATCATATTGTTTCAATGCTGTAACGAACAAAAGTTATAGTTGTTTTAGTTCAAATATTTGAGTTTCATCCTTCACCGATATATTATTTCTCTTTAATTCCTAATAAATATATTAGATTATATGAATCATTCTGATAAAAATTCTGCTTTTGTAGGTAGGCATAAAAAGCAAAACTACTGATATACAGTCAAAGTTGACAAGTGTTATTCTTGTTGACGCGGACAAGAACCAGGTTACTTTCAAGCTCTGTATGTCTGTTGAATCATGCATAACCTTTTTTTAAAAAAAATATGCATAATGTTGATCATATGCATCTCTTTCCAGATGTCAAGTGAGTTCAGTTTCCCCTTGTTTTCCTTCTATTTTGTGTGCGGATCTTCTCCCTTGACTAATAGAATGAGTTCTATTTTCAGTACTAATAAGCCATACATATTTTAATATTTGTCCATTTGATTATAGAATTTTATTATTGAAAAAAACTTATGAATCATTCAGCCATAATAATCTTTAGCTGCTTGCAGCTATATTTCAACGAGTGTCTTACTTCCGATTATGTAATCTTTCTGTAGTACTAAATTATCAATGTATCATATTGGATAAACTTCATCCCTGCAATTTCTTAGTGACCAATGCAGCAGCAAATTTCATCACTATTTGGTTTCATATGCTGGTTGTGGAGTCCATCTCTAAGACTGCAGAGTTAGTCGATTCCAAATTGGTCAGTCTTGGTTAAGATGGTGCTTAATCACAATAACAAGTATAGACTAAACAGATGACTAAAAGAGGGAAGTAAGAAGAAATCAAGATAAGAAAATGAAGATGCAACATCACATAGATGAAAAATTGCATATATTAATTGTTTTTCCTCTGGCGTTTAATACTCATAACCTAACAAACAAGGATGATCTTACAATAATTCATTTTACTGTCTTTTCTCTGTCATGGATCCTCTTGGTGTCTAACCACCATCATTTTTTCCGTTTCACTGTAGCTTACTCTTCTTGGATGCTATAATCAGCTAAAAGGCTATATAAGACTGCCTTTATTGTATTTTGCCAATTCTAAGTCAATCACCTAAATCTATACGGTTTTGGATACTATGTCAATATAAATCAGTGGTACTAGGGTTAGCTAACACAATATCCAATTGCGTATTACTACATTATTTACTTCCTATGTTTTGCTAATCATACAGCTACATACAAATTTGATTAATTGTTTGAATATTTTGTTACTATCTCACACTATTGTTTGTGTTAATATTTTAGATTTATTAATTACAGTTCCTTTTTAGGTATTAGCTCATCGTTGATTTATTAGTTAAAACAAGAATAGACAAAGAATGGATGTCAAAGGATAGACTATCCCGTGAATATGAGAATGGAGTTGAGGTTTTCTTGATATTTGCATTGGAAAACAGTAATGATCTGAATATGGGAATATCTTGCCCATGTGCAAAATGTGGTAATCTAAAGAAGAAAAATATACAAACTATAAGGGCACATCTGTATTGTAACGGTATAGATATGACATATCATTCATGGATATGGCACGGCGAAAGATCTACGATAGGGATTTCACAAAATGAAATTGATCCAGTAGGGCCTAGAGAATATGTTCGTGATCAACCAATAAATATGGTTCATGATACATATGATAGTTATGCTGAGAAACCAACCCAATTCAATAAGTTACTTGAAGACGCCGAGAAACCTTTATATCCTGGATGTACTAAATTTACAAGGTTATCTGCAATTGTGAAATTATTCAACTTGAAGGCCAAATATAGTTGGAGTGATAAAAGTTTCACTGATCTACTCAGTTTGTTAGGAGAAATACTTCCAGATGACAATGAATTGCCTTTATCTTTGTATGATGCAAAGAAAAGCTTATCTGCATTAGGGATGGATTATGTAAAAATTCATGCTTTCCCTAATGATTGTATCTTATACCGGAAGGAGTATGAGAATTTAGCCAATTGCCCTACTTGCGGGATGTCGAGGTGGAAGTTGGGCCAAAAAAGTACGATAAAGGAAGGAGTTCCTGCAAAGGTTTTGTGGTACTTCCCTCCTATTCCAAGATTTCAAAGAATGTTTCGGAATAAAGATATATCTAAGCAGTTGACTTGGCATGCGGAAGACAGACTTTGTGATGGATATTTGCGCCATCCAGCTGATACACCTTGGAAAATAGTTGATTGCAAGTGGCCAGATTTTGGTATTGAGTCAAGAAATCTCAGATTAGCTATATCAGCTGATGGGATGAATCCCCATAGTTTAATGAGTTCTGCATATAGTTGTTGGCCAGTTTTAATGATTACTTACAATCTTCCTCCATGGTTGTGTATGAAGAGGAAATTTATGATGCTCACATTGTTAATTTCTGGTCCCAAACAGCCGGGAAATGATATTGATGTTTACTTAGCACCTCTAATTGATGACTTAAAAATCTTATGGGATATAGGTGTCGAAGCATATGATGCATATCAGCAAGAAACATTCCTGCTTAGGGCTATCTTGTTATGGACAATCAATGATTTTCCTGCATATGGGAACATGTCTGGATGTATTGTTAAAGGATATCATGCATGTCCGATTTGTGGTGAAGAAACCTATTCAACAAGGTTGAAGCATAGTAGAAAAATGTCTTATACAGGTCATAGAAGG